>JAUZNJ010061495.1:0-55568 GCA_034780135.1 Jordanella pulchra
TGAATGTTTTTTCCTCAAGTCTTATCACCCCTAAATTACTTTAACCCAACATGATTCAAGCAATACATATTTGGCAGTTATAAGACTGATGCTGCTTTTTAGTTGCAAACTGTTAGCCATGTTACATAAGAATTAAATGCATGTTCAAGCCTTCGATGATATAGAGAAGAATTGCTTGGCTGAGGTGGCTGGTTGTGTCCCAGCTCTGTATATGGTGGTTTGTTTTATATTTATTTTGTAGAAATATTCATTCCAGGCCAACTAGGCAACTGTGTATTTCAATTAATCAGCAGCATCATTCTAATAAAGGCTTTAAAGCCTTGATTATATTGTGAAAATTACACAGTAAAAGATTCTTTTTTATAATAGCATGACTACTGCAGCTAACTGGCCCCAAAGGTCCTGATCACTGTTGTGTCAAGGAGTGAAGTGAGATAACCTGATGGTAGTTGCTTTTTAAATGTATTAGCTCTGACTGATTCAGCAGATTATTAAAACATTTAACCTTCATTGTAAGGTAAGTTTACCATTAGAAAGAAGATCAGTGGTCATAGTCCTACTCACCCGGAACAACCTGAGGAAACGGGTAGTTTGGAAGTGTTTCCATCGCTGGAAGCAACACGCATGTGAACAGGAAACATCCCCCCGATGACGACCCTCTTCTTCTCTACATTCTTGTAGCCGCTCAGGTTGAACTTGGCCTTCAGTTTGCAAGTGGATGCAGCCCAAAGAGGTTTGTACAGAAAGAAAAAACAAAACAATCCAAGCAAGAAGCCTCTCATTTTCACACTTTTTGAATGCTGAACAGAGTCAGGAGATCTATCTCTCTCTCTTTCCAGCAGCAGAGAAATGAGCAGCTCTCTGTGACAGGTGTCTCATCTGCCCCCTGGGGCGAAGAGCAGCAAAGGTAGCCTGGTAGATTTAATGGAGTAAAACAAAAATACACAGACAACAGATAACTGATGAGTCACTTAACTTTAGCTTTTTTGAAAAAAATGAAGTACAAGTTATATCATTTTTTAACTCCCAACACCATGAATCATAGAACAGCTCTTTCATCACATGTATTCATTTATTTATTTATTAAAAGTGCATATTAATGAACATTGGACAATGTAAATATGCCAGATTATAACTTTAGGCTAATTTTCATCTGCAGTCCTCCTGGCAGGTTGATGTCACGGACAAATAAGATTTTTACAACACATACTAAACACAGACAGAAATAGATACAATAAAATAAGCCATAAAGTAAATCATACTAGTACAGACAAACAATATGTTGATGACTCTAAAAAAAAAAAAAAAAAAGCTATTCATTTGTATTGCACTTCTCTCGCTGATATTGCACTGATTGAATTAATATTGCACTCACTGATATATATTGCACTGAAAGTGATAATGATAATAGTGCACCTAGCCTGTTTGTCTATATCACTACATGCACCCTGATAACTTATAATCACGTTTGAGAGTCTAGCAACCTCATTTTGGCAGGCAGATCTAAATGTTTTATAACTGAGGAATAATAATTGCCTATATTTATCTAGAATGTTAAAGTGATGATAAGAAAATGGCTTCTTGTCTAAAACCTTTAAAGCTCTTTTGTAGCATGATTTAACAGGTCTGAGGAGGGATGTCCCAGTGTGTGACCAACTAGTAATACAGTATTCAATATGAAACGATATCAATCAATGTAAAAAGGTTATTGTGGCTTTTTCTGCCAGTGTAATGAGTCTAAAGTTGCACCAATTGACGGTTTTCACAATGCTTTTCATGCGTTTTCTGATGGATCATTTAAGAGTCCAACGTCACCACGAGATGTAGCTCAAAAGATGTCCCAGACTTCTGTTTTGAAATTTTCAAACTGACTCCAGAATTAGCATAGATGTACATTTCAGGGTTTGATCATTTCCAAGAAACAACATGATACATTTTCATTTCATCCCTTGGTCCCCCATCGTTTCACTGCAGTAAATATGCTTCATTATTCTGTGCAAACTGCCACAGGCGACCTATTAATTGTCAGATGCGTGTGGTGACTTGTTAGTTACATTTCAAACTGTTCCGAGATCAGCCCAGGTCCCAGGAGTTCTGGTTGGCAGTGTGATGGACCTGTTTGCTCTTGTCTCTCAGTCTGGGGGGAGCTACACACACCTGAACCTCCAGCAGACAAAAGCACATTGGCTGAACGTGTTCAGCCATCAACATCCATCAACAATATGGTGATGTGTTATTAAAGGGAAAATGTGACATTCTTCTTAAATGTAGAAGTTTGTCTTTAAGTTCCCAACATCTTTGGCTTCTTCAAAACCTCAAATCCATGCCGAATCAAAACCGCCAGCATTCATCAAATTAAGCATCAATTCATAAAATAAATTGTTGCTCTCTGGATGACTTCATCATTCCTTCACAGAATAGTGCCTGAGTTTTGATCCAGTGTCTTGCTTCAGTTTATTTAAGTCTGTTGGAATTTGTTTGATGGTCTCA
The DNA here is from genome assembly GCA_034780135.1 of Jordanella pulchra. Taxonomy (NCBI): domain Eukaryota; kingdom Metazoa; phylum Chordata; class Actinopteri; order Cyprinodontiformes; family Cyprinodontidae; genus Jordanella; species Jordanella pulchra. Next base: position 2,491 of record JAUZNJ010061495.1, read on the forward strand.
TCACAAGATTTGAGGCAGGTTGAAGTTTTAACTTTGACTAGGCCATTGCCCCACTGCTCATTCATTTTGATTTCTGAACCATTGTCCTGTTGATTAATTGTATTACGGCCAATTTTTACCCGATGGACAGATGGTCTCACTATATACTCGCTCTATAAAACACTGTGGTCTAGGAGGGAGTTTGTGGTTCATTTAATTACTGTAAACTAAACAGGTTGTGTGGCTGCAAAACAAGTCAAAAATCATCACTTATTTGTCCAAGTTTCCGATGGCATTAAACCATTTTCCCTCAAATTCAACATGCAGTATCCCAATGTGTAAACATGATGAAAAACATATTATTGGAAACCTGAGAAATATTCAAATTAGGCATGTAAATCATCTCTAGAAACACTAGAAATAATTAAAAGGGAAAGTTTAGTCTGATGTAACAGCCATTATATTCAGTTGTGATCTTATGCCTAATCAGTGTACATCCACTTCTGGAACAAATGATGAACAGAAACAATAATAGGGGTTTTAACATTGAGATCTTTATTAAAGCTCAGTTTTCCATTGTACAAATGTCATAGTTGAAACTGCATGCAGTGGCTTGGTTTGAGGCACCTTACTAAGGAAAATGAACATCGCTGAGCCAACCTGAAGAAACAAAATTAAAGAAAGTATTGCATAACTTAACATTATTGAGATTAAAAAAAAAGAAGAAAAAAAAATCACTTAAGCTTTTTTTTTCTTTAAATGGGGACTTGAGTAACAAAACACGCTTAAAAAGGCAAAATAGAAGGACAATCACAAACAGCAGTTAAGGTTAGGAAAAACCATTTTGTCACTAAAAAGTTGAGTCAACAGAGATGAGAGGCACGGAAACAAATGGAGGAATGAAATGAGTTAAACATCTCTAACAGGAGACTACACGCTTTTAAAAACTCAGTTAAACCTGAGCGCTGTATTCACTGAGGACTAAATGACAAGAATGGAGACGGGAAATGTTCTACTAACTCTGTGAAAGTCAACATGTATACAAGAGGCGGCAACGTCTTTCTGAGACGGACTGAAATGAGGCCAGAGCTGAAACCAGCTCCCCTGAAACAGACCTTTAACACTACAGGACAGGGTTAAGTTAAAGTGATGCATTTGCTGATGTAGCACCGAGGCTTTATGGGTGACAAAATGTGCAAAAAGAGAGATGCAGCAGCCACAACCATCAAATAACAGTAAGTGACACAATATGGTTTAAGAGCTCTTACTACTGTAATTATAGTTTTGATTATTAGTCCTTTTGCCTTTATAATCTTCTCCATAAAAAAAGCACACATACTGCAGCATAAGGAGAACAGCATCCTCCTCTCTGGACAGAGTTCTTGTCATTTCACACCGAAAAAAAGAAAGAACAAGAGCTTAAACAAAAAAAAAACAGAACAGGCACATACAACGTTACCAACCACCTCTTCACAGGATTCATCAGTCGAAGCGACTGCTGGGTGGACTGCTGTCTGAGATGGATGCACAAACAACCCAACAGCTCTTGTCCACATATTTCACACCACAGCATATTCTACTTTTGGCAATAAAAAAAAAAAAAAGCTTAAAAAGTGATTGGTCACCAGGCTGCCAATTAAGACAGCCAAAGTTGTAACACAGTATGGAGGCTGAGAGGGGGGGGGGGGGAGAACAAATGGAGAGGATAGTCTTATGCCGAAAACATTCTTAACTACAGGGAAAAGAAAAAACAAATCAATGGCTGAGTTCATACCCCTCTTCAACCCACTACTGCATTTTCTTTTATGACAACACTGTTTGCTTTTCGTATTTTATCCAGCCCAATATGAATCCTTAGGCACAACATCGGGGAAACTCAACAATCACAGCCTCTTACTGCTTGCCTTCAAAGGTTAAGCTCATAAAAGGGAAGCAGCAATTTACCTTTGTATAATAGCCGGAACATTTACATGAATGAAAAATGACAATACATTAATTAACCAGAACAGACACTATTTAATCCATCTTGCCAAAGAAACAGAAATTAAGACCAGTTAGGAGTGATTGGGAGCGCAGAAAGGAGGGGCTTTGTCACAGTACGGTCTGCCTTCCATGGGAATGTTGAAGAGAAGGAACAGGTGATAGAGGGGAGGAGGGAGGAAGGACAGAGATGGAGAGAAAGAGAGAGAGATTGGCTCCCCGCCCCCCCGCCCCGTATCTGCGGAGAGTGTTTGTGCACTGCATGTGGATGTGTGTCCTATTGATATCAAGTCATATTGTGGCTCTATTCCCACTCTGTGGTGCCAGGGGGCTTGGAAGTCAGGTCATACATCACTCTGGAGATGCCAGGGATTTTCTTGATCTCATTTACCATCTTTAGCACCACCTAGTGGAAAAATCAAAGCATTACATTGTTGAGAAAAAACATCCAAGACTTATGGGGGAGAAAAAATAATCCATCAACTATTCAACGTCAACAAGCAAATTACTCCCAGATCAGCAGAGTTTAATCTCTCAAGCCGCACTGAGTTACTATTAAAACCTGATCTGTACAGTTATTTAAAAACAGCACCTGTCTGACAACAAGATGTAAGCTAGAAGATTGCAAGAAGCAACAAAACATTGCCCCGATTTAAATAAATGTAACTACAGAAACCAAAAGGGTCGGTTATATTCATCGGTTTGGAAGATTACAGGCTTTTTATGAGGTTTTGGGACTCCAGGGAACTATGATGCACAGAGACGGGACCCTGCTGCATACAGAACACCTACAGACTAAAATAAAGGCTTAAGCAATTAAATAAGACCAATTTTGAAAATTAAAAACAATGCCTACAATTGTTTTATATGCGTCACAAAAATTAACAAGTACTGGAGCATTGAAACTGTATCAGGTAACTGGGTTATCATACCTCCTCTGGGATGTGGTTACCAGGCATGGCAGCGATGCCCGTCATAAAGTCGCTGGTGATGAAGGTCCGGACGACGACAGAGCGCCGACATGACGGCTGCTTCTGCAGAGGGTCTCTGTCAAAATGGAGGGGAGTGAGGATGACCGGCATCTGGCTGATCTTCCCTGAATAACCTGAAGAGAAAACAAAGAGGGTCCAAGTTAAACCAAATGCTTTCTAGTTTCATTTAAAACCTGTCATCTGTCAGAACAGAAGGAGGACATTACAGGAATGTTGACTCATTTTGTCATAGTCAACCAATAGCCTCTTTAATTTATACTGAACATCGATTATAACTTTTACATAAAAGTGCAAAAACAGGTGGGTGGTTTTAAATAGGCATGCCTGGTTTTTAACCTTATTTTTAAATTTATGAAGGAAACAGATAAAATAAAACAGCAAAAAAGCCAGACAAGAAAAATAGATCTGAACTACAGACAGTAAGAAGGTTGGTAAGTAAAGCACCAAAATGACCAGAGGCTGAGAATCGCAGCGTCAAAATGAGCAAATTATGTTAAGATACAAACATATAATACTAGTCGTAGCCTAATAATAAACATTTTATAACAAAAAATGATAATCCTGACAACTATTCGCTAAAAAATCAATTGATTTTCACATAGTTCCTTTAAAAGTGGTGATTCAAAAATCTTAGAAAGATTCCTTTAAGTTCTGGGAATCCCAGAGACTTACCAGACTCTCTGAGGATAGAATGAGCAACAAAGTCTGCCTGTCTGAGCGTGCTCAGAACACCGGTGGTCAGGAAAGTCGGGGTAATGTCTGTTGGCGGCTCCTTCACGTGAGACCCAAATATATACACAACTCTGGGGAAAAAAAACAAGCCACAGAGAGCAGAGTTTCAAAAGGTCCTTAAAAACATGGAAATGTGTCTGATGAAAGAAGGAAAAAGGTGAGATTTTTCTTTCCAATTACCTGTTGATGGTATGGCACATTCGAGGGATGAGTCTAGCCAGAAACATCAGTGATTCCCAGTGAGGAGATTCTTTACTTGTGACACCACACACATAACTGTAAGACCTGCAGTCTCCCTAAAACAGACAAAATGAGCAGTTTTATCATGAAGGATTGATCAATAAATGGAAATTCCTTGGGTTCAAATATGACTCCTTTCCCAGACATCCTTATATTGATAGACATTCAAGATTAAAAAAAAAACAACAACAAAAAAATCCTGTTTTCATTCTGAGCGCAGGTAAAGAAAGCCGTCTGTGTCTAGAAACGGTATCCTGTCTGGCCCACAGCCTGTGGTTCCAGTTAATTTTAAACCTCTGGTGTGGAACAGACAGTGAAAGGTTACACCTACAGAAAAAAAAGTCACTGGCTGAGTAGCAAAGTTTGAAACGATTTAAAGCCACCCATCCTCCAGATGCAGTCAGCCGTTCTAAAAGTTAGAAGGGGGCTTTCTTTTAACACAAGAGGAAAGCAGAATAAACCAAAGAAGGAATGTGGTGGTTTTCTGTGGGTGTGTCTGTGGTTGACGGCTAAATTACATTCCCTGCCCACGGAGACAAACAGCTGTGGACAGACACTGTCACAGCGACTCTGTCTCTGAAAAGATGTTAATTCTCCTACATACATGCAAAAGCTGAAGTCTAACAAACCAACTGTCTGTTTTTGGGTCCGTCTCATTTTAGTTCTCTCATCTACTCAAACTATTTATGAATAATTTTGATGTTTGAAATGGGAACCGTTATTTTAGAACTGGAAAACCTTAAATCAAAAACAGCCTGATTTGATAGAAGTTATGTTTACACAGCATTTAAAGTTTCTGAACCAGTAAGAACTTTTGGAGTCCCACTTTACTTAAACAGGGTGATGATTCAGTGTCTCAAGCCTCTGAGACCAACTATTGTTAAATAGAAAAATGTTTTTTTTGTTTTTTTATCTGTGGTAACAAGGGTTAGACTGAAGGCTTTCTAAAAAAAAGAGAGATTTGTGAAATTAAAGAGGATGGAATTCTCCTCACCCCCAAATAACTTCCTGTTAAAGGTATTTTTGCTCCAGGATTATAAAGAATTAGACATTTCTAATGTACAACAGCACTGTGCTACTTTTAGTCATTCAGGGGTTCAAGACCTACAACTTCGAGGTTTAGTGCCCCCTGAAAAGCAAATGGCAACGCTGCATTCTCCCTAAATTAAATGGTTTCCCTTAGTGTTTTAGAATCTGATAGACTTCTTTGGACAAACAAACTGAGAAACCATGGAGTTACTTGCAAAATTAAGAGGAATTTCACCTCTAGATTAAATCCTACATCAGAGCATCAAAAATATGTCTGATTAGGGAAATTCCACCTGTTAATTCCTAAAACTGCTTATAAATACATTTCAACAACAAAACCATCCAAATAAATCTCAAATTAAGCCGATACTTGGGTCAAAGCAGCCTGACCATAAAATAATTGTTTTTTTTTACAATTTCAAGTTGAAAATGTATTAGAATTATACAGTTATAAAAAAAGAACAAGTGTAGACAAATGTCTGATAATTAAACATCCCTGAATTATTCAAAAGCTGAAGTAAAAAAAGGAAAAGCTGAAGCATTATTTTGGATGTTGTGGCTAACCTGGACACCAACAGTTTTGATGGGCAGCAGGAAGGCATTAAGTGAATGAAGGCTGGTGATCTGCATGAGTTTCTCCTCCTCTTCATCTGATATGCACGACTTCACTCTCTGGAGCAAGGCATGAGGCTGACAGGGAGGGAAAGAAACACAAGCAGATGAAACAAGACCAAATGAACAAACGCCAGTCAGCTTTGTGCTAACAAACAAGGAACTAAGATGCGATATTTTATAATCTTTAATATTATTCAAGTAAATCCTTTATTTGAGCTCACTTCACAGGGTAAGAAGTAAACTTAGCTCTGAGGAAAACACATCAAGAGTAACTAATCAGCCGACAGAAGCATCTCATCAAATCACGGATGTTTTAACTAAAAACAACAACGTGGTCCAAACAACAAGTTAACATTTTAATTAAATTAATATTCTTTATTGTCTTAAAAGTGGGATCAATAGACAACAAGACTGCTGCACAGAAAAAAGGTAAATTCCGTGTCTTACTGACCTTTTTGACACTTGCAGAAAAATCTGTGACGATTTTGAGGATGTTGTTTGTTTCAGCAAAATCCTTACAAATATAAGGCTCCTCAGCACAAATCACTCTGATGGACAAACCCGGCCCTACAGAACGCATGACAACAATGGCGAATTAAAAAACAAACAAACAAAACAAAACCTTGAATGCTTGAAACAGAGGCTTTGTGACTTAATTCAATCAGTCGGCATTTACATAACGGAAAGCGAGAAAAAAAAGAAATCAGTATTCAGTAGCTGAAAGAATGAAAATACGTTACCAGCCAGCACTGTAATGATCAGGAAAATGCTGTATGAGTGGCAGCAGCATGCGTGTATATTTACTTACCAGGAAAAGGATGCCGAGAGACGATCTCCTCTGGCAGGCCTAATTCTCTCCCCAGTGCTCTCACCTCATCTTTATGAAAATCTTTCAAAGGTTCAATTACTTTTCCCTGGATGATAAAAAAAATAGGCTCAATATTCTCATAATTCTTACATCAAGCACAGAAGTTTGAAAGCAGCTTTAGCTAAACCTGCTCAAAGCCTCTCTTCTCCTAGTTGGATCAGTGTTTTTGTACATGGTCCCTGACAAATAATTCACTTAAACACAGATTTATAAGAAAGTGTTCAGACAGACATTTTTAAATATCAGCAACATTTATCTATTTTCTCAAAGTAATCCACATAACCTGTGTTTATATTGTGTTGATTGAGCAGGAAATGAATGAGTTTGCTTCTTTAAATCCAACTTGTATTTATTAGAAAACTGGAGCTCACAGCAGCTGCTCAAAGTCAGGTCAGCTTGAGAGTTTGGGAGAGGACGTACCTCATCTCTGAGCTTGCGGATGAGTTCGGTGTCATTGTGGTGCGTTTTGATGACCTCTGCCTTTCCACTGGCAATATGAGAGGCGCTCTCAATGAGATCTGGCCGCAGGGTGCCTTGCGCCAAGAAAACCTCCTCTGGGTTAAGGTTCATTTCTCCAAGAACTTCATTAGCCACCTGAGGAGTGACGCAGAGCAGGATGGAAGAAAGAACTGATAGGTTAAGGGAAAATAATAGAGATGTTTTTTAAACTGCAAAAAATAAAAACAGAGAATTGTCAAATAGCTGCTGCTCACTTTGACAAATGTGTCTCCAATAATCTTCCTTTTCTCCTCGGGATTGGTGGTCATATTCAAGGTCTTGCTGATGCGTTTCCGTGGCGTCCTGTCCTCCTCAGAGATGGGAAGAGTTGTTGTCCCGTTGTAAAAGGTGTGAGCTGCATTTACCACTGAGAAACAGAAAGGTGGTGCTTAAAACCTGTATAATATTATCATTAGGACAGCTTAATATATCCGAATGTCAGATTTTTTTTTTTTTCAATCAAAGGTCATCTCATACGGTTTATTCTAGTTATTCATTTCTGTGGCCTATAGTTAATGAGACCAGCAGGAAATTGAATTAATTTTTTCATCTACTCGCTCCCTTTAAAGAATTTTAAGCAAATAACCATATCTAGGTCTAATCTATGTTTTTTAATTGTGATTTAATTGAAATTAATTTACAGAAATATAAAATTCCCTTTTTAAGAAAAAAAAAGGACTGTTTCATTTCAGAGTCACATTTTTGTTAAACCACTAAAAAAAAAAAAAAAATCACAGCTCAAGCAGCTTGCTATTAATGGGATCCTGTATAGACCACTTTAATGGAAAGTTGAGTGGAAGGAAAATTGTAGCAGAAAAAGCATCACCAGCAAACAATGATGAGCACAGCTTTGATGGAACTATAAAGTAAAAACTATGAGAGTTTGGAAAGATTTCTGCTAGAAGAGCTAAAACATGCCTTAAAGATTCCGGTGTCATTGTGCTTAACAGACTAGGTTAATCATCTGACCTAAACCTGGTAGAGAATCTAACTAATATTGTCGAAAGAAAGACAGAGACAGACTAAAAAGGTAAGGGGCAGAATTAAGAGAATATGGATATCCTAATCATAAAGTGGTTTGTATACAATAACAGAACATGGACAGAGTGCTTTAGCTTTTCTGGACATAAATAAAAATCCTTTTTTGGTCTCATTATTCTAGTTTGCTGATAAATACAACATGACTTTCAGACACCAAACAAATAAAGAGAAAGAAATTCTTTAAATATGTCGCTACATCAATAAGTATAAACACAAATTTCACTTTTAAATTGACTAACTGAGATAATTGATCTGTTCAGTCACGTTAGTGGGATCTGCATGTAAACAATCCATCATCTTAATTAAAAACCAAAGAGATGAGCAAAATGTGGACAGAGAATCCACATAGACGCATTTCTGCACTTTTCTCCTACCTTTGAGTTTAATGCCCAGCTTAGTGAGGGCCTCCTCCACACTCTGACTCTCTTTCTTCCTCATAAAGCCATTGTCGATGTGAACAGCGATCACCTGTTCCTGGTTTAGAGCTTTGTTCAGGAGAGCCGTGCAAACTGTTGAGTCCACCCCTCCACTCAGCAGCACCTGTGGATACAAAGAAGAAACCGTGACTTTAAAAGTGTTTCATAAGATTCTGTTCGACAAAAATCAACATCATTGCACGTGATTAATTATTACAACCTAATATTTACAAATCAAAGGTCCCGTTTTCATCAGTTGGCAGCCTTAAAAAAAAAAACACTGAGCATATTTTTCTCTTTGAGACAAAGCAGGATTTATTTAAAATAAAAAATTCAAAAGCCGTTACATATCTTCCAGTTTCTGCAGCTGAAACCACCAGCAGTTCTACAGATATTTACTTCTGTTTTGGTTCTCTTTGTTTAGTTTTTTTCCATGAAAGAAGCTATGTCACTTACCAGAACTTTCGACGTGCCCACTTTTTCTCTGATTTCATTGATGCAAACCTGCTCCCGGTTGTGAACAGTGAAGTTACTTGTACAACCCGCAATCTCAAACAGGAAGTTCCGCAGCATCTCCATCCCTCGCTCCGTCAGGTCAACCTCAGGGTGAAACTGTGTCCCGTACAGCTTCTTCTGTTCGTTAGCAATCCCTAGAAGGTCAAACAGGCCAGAACCCAACATGTGTTACTTTGAAAGGGTACATTTGAATTAAACTAATATAAAAGCAGAAACAGTAACGTTTTAAGATAGTAGTAGTAGTTTATACGTGCATATAGACTGGGCAAAGTTCATCTTGAGTGCTCCTCACCAGCAATGATGTTTCCTGACTGGGCCACCACTTTAAAACCATCAGCCACTTTATCCACGCTGTCACCATGGGTCAGCAGCACCAGTTCCTCCTTCTGAAGGCCTCTGATAAGATAGACACGCACACACACACAGGCGTCAAAGAAAGATAAGAAGTGTTTGTTGATAAGCGGTGTGATAGTTCATGTTTGTTGATGTTTACAGTTAAGGATAGACCTGGACAATAATTCAATATCAATAGAAGCACTGGTAATCAAACCTGAAAAGGGAGCATGTGTTGTCCAGCGCAATGTTGAACACTCCATCCTCCCTTACACTCTTTTTGTGGACAGTCCCCCCAAAAACTTTATTCATCATCTGTAACAAACAAACACATCTGAGTTAGTTATTGTACAGATATTTTTACGGTGTGACAAAGGCAGAAATGTTTTTGAAGTACTGTACATTTTCTCAGAGAGAAGAGGTAATATTCCTGTTCCCTTTCTTACGAGGTAAATGACAGTGGTTATAAGTACCTGCATGCCATAGCAAATCCCAAGGACTGGCTTCCCTATGGTGAATATGGCTGGGTCAAACCAGGGAGCATCTTCTGCATACACAGAGGCAGGGCCTCCTGAAATAATGATCGCTCTGAGGAGTGAGATGGAAAGGCAATCAGACCACACTGAACATTATAGCACCTCCACAATACCAACTACTAAATAAAGCCTCTTTTCTCACCTGTAACCCTGTTCTCTGATTGCAAAGCCTGGGGTCTCTAAAGGGAGAATCTCTGAGCGGACGCACAGTTCCCGCACCCGTCTGTCAATCACCTTCCCATACTGTGCGCCTGCATCCAGGATGGCAACCGCCCCCTCAAATGATCCATTCTGGTCTGAGGTGCTGATCTCCAGCTACGAATACACAGTTACACAAATACACTGTTATACTGATAACAGCTCATCTGTTTTATGTATTAACAGAGAGACATGTATGGAGGAGTTATTGTAGAAATGTGCAGTTTAGATGTGTGAATAGTATGTTGGCGGTTTTGAATGAATAGCAGCATAAGGAAGCCAATTTTCTAAATACCTTTCCCGAGAGCCATGAAAATGTGACTCAATAATAGGCATAACGCGATTAAAAACATGTGAGCTACAACCTAGACAGACAGGCACTCTTTTGAAACGTGCTGCAACCATTCAGAAAAATCACATGAAACCACAAGCTAGTCAAGGGTTATTAGCTTGATCAGCTTTTTAAATGGACATTTTTGCCCCGTGAACACAGAGCAAGAATAGGCAGAAGGGTTATGGTTTTACTGCAGAGCTAAGAATTCAAGTAGTGATGTTACTAGATAACTTAACGTCACTATAAAAATAAGACGAAATGCCATAACATAAAAAAGAAAAAAAAAAAGAACAACCCAGCATATCAGTACCCTGCTTATGAAGCAATAACTATTCTGAAAAGGTTATTTTGGAGAAGCTGGAGTGATGCTCTGCTTAGAAGGAAACACAAACGTTTGAGCCTAAATGCCAAAACACTATGTGTGGTGAGAAGCCAACACTGAAGATCAATCTGAACACAGCATCAACACTATGAACATGGTGGTGGCAGCATCATGCTGGGTAGAGCCTTTTAATTAAGCATAGCCTGAGTTTGAGTTAGCCTAATACATTCAATTTCCAGTGAAATAGGTTAGCTTGGCTTAACATGTGTGAGAAAACAAGATGAATAAATATACTTAGAGAGGAACAGAGCTGTTAAAATACGACCACGTTTTTATGTTTCCTCATGGATATTGACAGATGTTGGACTATATCTGCCATTTGTTTCAGGTTTTTTTTTATTCAATTGAGGACCTAAAGAAATTGAAGAACCAGCGACTCGATAACAAAAACAGACTCACGAAGAGCGGCAAGACAAGAAACACGACCCACGTGGAAAGTGAAACCATAATTTATTTTCTCTAAATGGGCGTTTTGCAGTTTTTTTACATTATAATCTAAAGTTAGGATGCACATGATTAAAAATAAATCAATGACAATTGTTGGAAAAGCAATAAGAATAATAACCGATAACATCGTAGTAGTAGTTAGGGTGTCAGTTGCAAGTTTGCTCAACTAGCTTCGGATGCTAGCAAACTGATGGACCTTATGTTAACTTAAACTGTGTGACAGTAGTCTTGCAAAGTAAACGATTCAGCCAAATGGTTAATTTGACAGCTTATAACCCGACCCAATTGTTTAAAAAATATATCCCTCCGTTAACGGTGGTGTCCATTAACAATTTATACCCGACTAAAGCTTGCTAGCAAAGCGTCAATGTAGCGTGCTAGCGAGCGAGGATTCAACCCGTAGTAAGGAGCGCTAGCCTGTTAGCAGCACGGTTAACGGGGCTATGCTAAAAAAAACACGTCGCTCACTGGACTGAAAGGACCCACTCGATATAGACGCAAATGGTGGGGAAAATGTGACAGACTTCCTTCATGTCAGGTATGCCTGATATAATCCCCTGTGGCTGACAGGCAGCTATGGCCGACATGGAAATATAGAACTGCAACAGGCACATAGCGGACCTACTGGTCCTCCGTGGGGCTGCTGGTAACATGCTGACTAACTTTCCCCCCCTGAGGAGCACAGAGGCCGTCAGTCTCTAAAACCGCGGGCACCGCGGCTTCCAACAAGTCACCCGGAGCACTCGGTGTTTGAGTATCCCATCCACTGACCTTGCTGTCTCCGTTGCACAGTGCCATGGGGGACTGCCGCCGTGTTCGGTGTCGAAAGCTCTCCCCTTCTTCTCGCTGTCCCAGGTCTCAGACCGAGAGAGAGCGCTGCTGGTTAGCTCCTGGATCAGCACGCCGACTACCGTTGGAGAGGCAGACTGAGCTGTGGGAGCAGTGGAGGGACTCTTTCTACTCCTCCGGACGGGGAATGACTTTCCACTGTGGGGCCAGACTAAACAGTGTCTCAGGGGTGGAGCGCAAAGTTAAAATCAACAGATAGTAAAGGGGGATAATAATCCCTGGAGGGATGGGCTTAGTGCATTTGACTCAGCCTACAATGAATAACAACCGTCCTCAATATAATTACAGTTATAAATTCGTTATAATTTGTACATTTTACTTGCATTATCTTTTCAAGTTTTCCACCCCAAAAAGTAAATATTTGTTTGGCAACCATAAAAGAAAGAAAGCGACGAATTTAATCATCATAACATTTATTTAATTTTTTTATTTTTAGGAAACTAGAGTAAGAAAAATAGCCTATATATCCTTTAAAACGTTGGCCTATGATTATCTGGATTATGCCTATAATATGTATCATCTAGAAGGGGAGATATTTTAAGAGTATGAGTAGTTTTTCCAAGTTTTTTTAAAGACAATGATTCATATATTTTCTGCCATAACAGGTAACAATAGGGACTTCTTACTTAGAACTTGTCCAGGTATTTAAGTCGTGTCCACCTTAGTGTACCATGTGTACTGTACCATTTTGTAGAGTATATTACAATGAATTATTTTTTTTTTACAGGTGTTATTTTTAATATTCATTTTGTTTATGTGGTCATTTACATGTTCATGTTCATTTGGTCTTAGCTGGCCATTGTGTAGCCTATCTGTTAAAAAATGTAAAGAAAAAAAAAGATGTACTTTATACAATAAAGAGAATGTGCCATCCATTTCATGGTTAAAAATAAACTGTTTTTCTTTAGTTTACTTTTTGACCAGGTGTAAACGTAAACCTAAAAAGCTTAGAAAAACCAACACAGCTCAAATTTATTTATTTATTTTTAGTTTTCTTTCTTTTAAGAACGGTAATTCTTTTCAAATGGTGGTTTTGAAACATACCCAGCACTTTATTCACATTTCAGACCTCAAAAGAAGGGAAAGAGGCGGAAACTTCTGTGGTAAGATATGATGATAACAGCCCCATCATGTGGAACATTTCACAAACAGCACTTTAAATTTGGTGGCCGGAGGAGGTTCTAGTGTCTGATCAGATTGTGTGTATCTACAGTTCCAATCAGAAGACCCTGAATCCTTTCAGCTTCATCTTAAAGTCTAAGCCCAGACAAAGCATCACTGTTATTCATCTAGGAAATCAGGACAGTGTGGTTTCTCCCTAAATTGTTGGGTCTCGTGGAAATTTGCAGCCTTAACAGCTGCGTATGTCTCTCCAAACTCCCAGTATTGGTCAGTTGGATAAAGAGTGCTTTTACATGCATCAGTGTACTGTTTTCTATGAGATGATTATTACTCTTTTCTTTAAACTGTCTTGTTGTTTGAGGAGGTTTTTTATTTGTTTGGATTTTGAGTTTCAGGGCTCATTTTGTTTTTCCTAAAAGTAAACTGAAAAGCAAAGTCATCCAATCTAGGGAGATAAGATTTAATGTCTGCTTTTAACAGAGACTAAATGAAGATTAAATTATGTTAAACAAAGAGTTTTTGTTTATATATATATATATAAATATTCCACCGTAGGTGTCCAGGTACAATGATAGTATCAAACAAAGTCCCAAGGCCACCTTTAGCCCAAGTTGTGTATATTCCAAATAATTCAAATAAATTGTAAAGTTGATGTATTAAATTATTTCATGGTATGAATCAGGTATGGTTTTCTGTCAGTGAAAATCATCATAAGAAATTAATTTGGAAAAACACTGCAAAAGCTGATCTAAAAAAAGGTAGAAAATTCTTGAAATCTGCGTAATTGCCTTAAATTGAGCAGGTAAATTAGATGATCTGCGGATTCCATTGATAAATTGCTCTACTTACCTGCTCAAACTGAGGGAAAACACACTTATAGCAAGAAAACAATGACTTATATTTTAATGTTTGTAGTGTATGCCTTTTAGTACAGGGGCCCTAACGGGGGCCAGGAGCAGTTCTTTGTGGGCGCTGGCCCCCATTGGCCAGTCAAAATATACAGCATATAAAGCTGTCATCTCGGTCAGTCAGTGGCACCTTTAGGTTGGCCTCTTCGTCACATGCTGTGGCACTCAGATATGCCCGTGCGTTGTCACGTGTTTGCTGTCGGGATAAGCGACTTCACATGGGCTCACAGTAACCCACAAGGCAAAGCATGTCGTTTTTCATTACCTCTTAATTTAATGTGGGGTCATGGGTGCATGATGAATCTAAACAGAAGGACACACAGACTGCTTAGAATTCAATCAATGGATGGTTCAAATAACCATGCCTCTACAGCTACTAGATTAAGACAGAAATGGTTTCAAACAATGCCAGATTTGAATACAAACGGATCACTTCTGAAGTATTTTAGTTTAATAAACCAGTTCTTAAGTAGAGCTAGAGCTCACTGTATGTGGAGAAAAGGACTGGATCCATTTTATTGTTTCATGTGGGGGCTCTCTTTAGCTGTCCTGACTTGTCAATCGTTAGTATTAGCTTTCTTTGAAAAATCCACCTCTGAATAAACAAATATAAAAACAGAACAACAAAACAAGCCGGCCATAAAATAAAGGCTCAATCTGGCTACAGGGATAAAATATACCTAATTTGGCTTTTACTTCACACGACAGTTGCTGTATAATCATGCCCATTATTGTTTTGTTTAATAAGGTGACAAATATTACTATTTTAATTCAACAAGGCGGTTTAGCCAAGAACCCTTAACGTAGATGAAGGAAGGAGGGAAGGAAGGAAGGAAGTTAGAGAAAGAAAGAAAATCATAACAAAATGCTATATAATACAGCTATATACTTAAAGTATTAAGAGAAAAAGATTGATAAAAAGTACTCTAGCAAAATAAAAAAAAAACATAAAGATAGTTTATATAAATATACTCATAGTCTGTGCTATGCCATGATTTGGTGATAAAAGTAATAGACAATTTCCTCCTTAAGCATTAAATAATCCATTGGTGTTTCTCTGGTTATAGCTGCAGTTATTGGCTCAAACCTCTGATGCAACATCCTATAAAGGTTTGAGAGTATGATCATGCTTCAAATGGGTAAAAATAGTCCTTTGTTTAGATAGAATTGTCTGCAAAGCCTCTATCTGTTTTTTGTGGCTGTGAGCCAATTGGACATGATTGTTGTCAGTGCATCAATCACCCAGTCCTCTCAGAGCTTCCTGTTTAGTTATACTCACATATTGTCAACCACATATTTATTCAGATTTTCCCTTGACTGTACTATTTAAACTACTGATTGAAAAACAAAACAAACAAAAAAACCACTTGTATTTACATACCGTATATAATATTGGGTATTTTTCTTAAGTTTTTTTCTGCAAAGACATTTATTTATGGATTTTGTTTCGACTACAACAATATAAATCCAAAATAAAATGAAAAATAAGTAAATGTGGATAGTAGTAATCATTTTGGAACTCATAAATACAAAAAGTCAAATATAAAAAAAATAAACCAGGATAAATACATGTTATAAAAACAAAGGAATCATGCATCTGCTTAGAAATGAATATTTCATCTTTAAGATTATCTACACATTAGATTTTTTTCATACGAGAACAATTTAAAAATAAGGAATGAATGCAACACTGGACTTTATAATGACAAATTCAAAAGAACTTTAGATTTTCATTTCATGTCATATTTTTACCTTCCTTATCCATCTTAACTTTAACCTCTTTCATCTTCTTTCGTTGTTTTCATAAATTAAAAGTCAAAACTTTTTTTCATGGCTGACTGTATTTTTCGTGATTTTGAAATAAACATATAAACATTATGACAAATCACAGATCATCGCTAAGCAAAGTAGACAATAAAAAGATAGTAAAATAATAATAACCATAATCATAACCATAATAACAATGAAAAGAGCAATAAAAATAAGTAAACAAGGGGTTAATGTAAGATTCATTTAGGGCTGTTTTATAAGTTTAAGCTCACACACACTTAGACTACTCTATTTTTGTGAATGAAAAAATAAGCTAAAGTAAACTCTTGATCAAAATCTTAAGACCCGTCAAAAAATTGCAAGAATTTGCATTTTGCACTATTGGATCTTAAGAAGGTTGTTAGTAGAGCTTCACATGTTAAAAGAAGAAATCAGCGTAAGGACAAAACCCTTTGAGCGGGGAATTACTTGAAAACTGCATGCATACTCAAACATGATTTTTTTCAGCTGATCAACAGTTTAAGACCAGAACTAAAAAAAAAAACAAAAATGCAAAATGACTGTCTTTCTGCGTCCAACCTCAGCAGCGATGGCTCGTTGTACGAGGCCTTGCTTATGCAGCTCAACAATCCTACCACGTTCAAAGCCAGTGAGCTTTTGCCACCAGGAGGTCTTAACAGTAAAGACTTCACAGAAATGACATTGCAAAGCTTTTGGCTTTTAAAGACTATGGTCTTAAACTTTTGGTCAGCTGAAAAACTCATGTTTGAATGTAAATGCAGTTTTCAGTAAATTGCTCAAATGTTCTTGTCTCTTGCACTGATTTTTCATTTTAACATTGTGAAGCTCTATTTAGAACCTTCTTAAGATTCAATGGTGCAAAATGCTAATTCTTGCAATTTTTGGACAGGTCTTAAAATTTTGTCCAGGAGTGTACTTACAGATTAAAAGTCATAACAAGAGCTTGCAGTAGGAAGTCATTGATGGGATTCCACTGTACAAATTCTTCCGTCTTTTTTTTGCTCTTAGGAGGAACTTCGTGCAACGATATTTTCAGACACGTCAGCTGAAGGTACCCGGACACATTTCCGTGCTACACACAGTGCTCTTCCTGGTGCCCTGTGTATTTGTCAGCCGCTGTGTTTCCAAGTTATTCGGTAGTCTCATCACTTCTCCTGTCCATTTCTTCTGTCAGGATGTTAGCGCCTATTAACCGAACATATTAGTGAAACAAGCCGCTGATTGGCTCTTTGATTCCGCTGATTCTGTCTGTTTGTCTCTGACTTGGCATGCTGTCATCACCAGGTATGCATGATCCCATCTATTGCTTTCCGCTATTGTCCCTTCTGTGCAGTTTGTTTTGCGTGTGTTTGGATTTATTATCGTTAAGTCAATATGTTGCTGCCTTTAAAGGTCACTAATGGGACAGCAGCAAAGTGTTGTTAATTTTTCACTGACTTAGCTGATAATTAAGCTTTCTGTTAGAGATCAATGGATGATTTCCGTGCTCTCTTCAATGTGTCAATGAGACTTTTCAGTGTAATCAAAAGTTATCTTAATTGCCACAAATCTTCTATGGAAATGAATTGTTTGTTTACATTTCCACCCTCTATCATGGCATATTTATTGGAGAAAGTTGATTTACATAAAAGCTTTCCATTTTTTTTCACTGGTATTTGTGCTTTCTTTGTGCAGAATTATTGTGGGCGCAGCAGGTTTGATGCCCTTGGCTCCATCATGGAGCCCTCAGATCTGACCATACGCAGGAATGGGCGGCAGAGGAGAGTAACAGGTGCCTCCACCATGCCTGAGAACACTGGGTACATGGACAGAGGGGAGACGAGCTCCCCTGAGCCAGACATGGAAGAAGACAGCCTCATCAGTAGCTCAGACTCTGAGGGCAGGAGGCATCACCGGGGGCGGCCGGGGATCCGCGGTGAACTGGGGAATATTTTACTCCTACTGTTCCTGTACGTGCTTCAGGGGATTCCTTTAGGACTCGCTGGCAGCATTCCACTGATCCTTCAGAGCAAGAGTGTCAGCTACAGAGACCAAGCCTTCTTCAGCTTCGTCTTTTGGCCATTCAGCTTGAAGCTTTTCTGGGCGCCGTTGGTGGATGCTTTGTACTTCAGCAGGTTTGGGAGGAGGTAAGAAAGAAGGGATGATACTGATAGCGCTTGTGTTTTTTGGCTCTGTGATTGTTGCTTATCTCTTGTATGATTTTCTGCAGGAAGTCATGGCTGGTGCCCACTCAGTACCTGCTAGGCCTGTTCATGCTCTACCTTTCTGTAACAGTCAACTCGCTGCTGCAGAGCGAGAAGGGACCTAATGTAGTGACGCTCACTGCAGTCTTTTTTATGCTCGCCTTCCTGGCAGCCACACAGGTATCATTCATTAAGCACACACACCAGCACGTTGTAAAACGATTTATACACTTTTAATCTTGGTTTTACATCATATTCATAAAACTTAATGGATTTAATGCTACGGTCAAAACCAAAACAGGACATAATTACTCGGTAGAGGGAAAATATGAAGTGAAACTTTGTGTTGTTCAAAAAGGATCAAATCTGATGTGGTATGAATACTTTTGACATGCATAGAGGGACCAATTCACTCCCATCTTATTTTTTCTCTCTGTACACTAGGATATAGCTGTGGATGGCTGGGCCCTGACCATGTTATCCAGAGAAAATGTGGGTTATGCATCTACCTGCAACTCTGTAGGCCAGACAGCGGGCTACTTCCTGGGGAATGTGCTCTTTCTGGCACTGGAGTCTCCTGAATTTTGCAACAAGTACCTCAGATTAGTGCCTAAAGACACGGGCATTGTCACTTTGCCAGGTATGTTGCATGTCATAAAAATCTTTAACTTTTTTGGTAGAATTTACTGGAAAAACAAACAAATTTGTTAATGGGAATTAAACAACGTATTTACCTGGTTGCATAAGGGAGCACACCCTTAGATTAATACTTTGTCCAACAATCTTTTGACAGTATTTCAACATTTAGCCTTGGACACACCTATCCCCCTCTCTAAAGCTCTAGTTTGCAGAGACGTTACAAAGGATCAAAATAATCTAATTGAGCAAACATAAAAGACAGGAGAAGCCTGCCAGACAATGTCATAGAATAATAAAGAAAAACATGGCAAAGAGAAGGCAAAGTATTGCGTTCAAGTTAGCATTCTTATGCATTCACTTTATAGTATTTTAGAACTATCTCCTTTAAATGTGGCTTTGTATTTAGTATTTTTTTTGCATATTAAATGTCTCATCAAAGCTGTAAAACTGTTTTACAGCTTTAATGCGACAGAAATCTTGTATTGTATAAATTTTGTGAAACATTCAAGAGCCACTCTTCTCTTACAACCTTTAAATGAATGATTTGGGTGTTTTGGTTGATTAGAGGGAATCCTTTGTTCTTCTGCTGCAGATTTTTTGTTTTTTTGGGGGATGATGTTCCTGGTTTCCACCACCCTGGTGGCCATCTTTAAAAGGGAAAACGATCAGAGAGGGAGGAGGAACGTCCCAGAAGAGACTCAGGGTGTCATGGAAACCTACAAGCTTCTGTTCTCGATTGTCAAGATGCCCACCGTCTTCACCTTCTGTTCCCTGCTCCTCACAGCTAAAGTGAGCAGAAAGACGATATGTGTTGTCTTTATGTGATGAACGTTCCTAACAGGGTGGATCTTATCTCCTCCAGATCGGTTTCTCTGCAGCAGATGCTGTTACGGGTCTAAAGCTGGTGGAAGCTGGAGTCCCTAAAGAGCAGCTGGCACTCCTGGCGGTGCCCATGGTGCCCCTGCAGATCCTTTTGCCAGTGATCATCAGCAGATACACGGCAGGACCCCGACCCCTTGACGTCTTTTACAAAGCCTTTCCGTTCCGGTAGGGACTCCACTGAACCATCCTCGCTCTGTTTGTAAGCTGTGATCTGAACGGTAACAGAGACCTGCTCTGTTTTGCAGGCTGCTGATTGGGCTTGAGTACGCTCTGCTGGTGTGGTGGACCCCCAGCGTGAAACAGGAGGGAGGGTTCCCACTTTACTACTATGCTATAGTCTTTCTCAGCTATGCATTGCATCAGGTTAGTGTTTCTGTTTTGTCTCTTTTTATCATAATCTCCAAGGTTTGGTTTCTAGTTCGGACCATAAGAAGTTACAGTGTTTGGTTCTTTACGTCAACTAGGGCTGTAACTAACCATCATTTTGTTGATCTTTTTTTTTTTATTAATAATCAGATAGCAAAAGGTCCCTTAAAGAAGATTTATTTAAAGAATTAAACCAGGTGAAAACCCCTTTTCTAGCCACCTACTACTCTACTCTTGTGGTAGATCTCACTTGATTTTATTGAAGCACCAAAGAAGCTAAACGAGTTTAGCAATAACACGTACTGAGAGGCTTCTGAAAGAGAAAGCAAAATATTTCAAAATACTCAACTGCTCCTGCAGTCAAGATAAGGAAGGATGCATTTTGCAACAAGGAAATGATCCTGAACACAAATAGAAAATGGATTCAGGCTGATTTTAAAGGTCCAGAATCCCGCTCAGCTCAGGAGGGAAAAATCAGTTTTAAAGTCAGATCAGTAAAACCAACCAGTTTAAAGGAGTTCTGATAAGAAAGTCGTCAGATATCCATCCAGAATGGATGCTGAATATTACCGGGACTCTAGCTTCATTTAGCTTTAGCTTTATGCATATTTTCGGCTTTGCTTCGATTAGATGAGGTCCACTGTATCTTTAAAGCAGTGCAACAAATTCACGTTTTTCTCCTCAAAAGCAAATGGCTTCATTAAAACCACAGATTCACTGAAGTGTGATGATTTGCTCCCCAGGTGGCGCTGTACAGCATGTATGTGGCCTGCATGGCCTTCCATGCCAAAGTGAGCGACCCCCTTATAGGGGGGACCTACATGACGCTGCTGAACACGGTCACTAACCTTGGGGGGAACTGGCCCTCCACTGTGGCCCTGTGGATGGTCGACCCCTTGACCTCTAAGGAATGCCAGGGCGCTGCTGGCCAGAGCTGCAGCTCGTCTCTAGAGGCAGGGGTGAGTGATGCGGGAGACACCGTCCTAAAACCTTGGTGTGTTTTTATTTACAAACTAACCCCCCTCCCTCATCTCCAGCTGTGTGTTAAGGAAGGAGGCGTTTGTGTGACAACGCTGGACGGCTACTACGTGGAGTCCGTGGTGTGCGTTGTTATCGGCCTACTCTGGTGGCTGTGGCTCGGGAAGAAGATGAGGAGGCTGCAGGAGCAGAGCCCCGCCGCGTGGAGATGCAGAGTAAATCAGTGACCTGAGTCCCACTGACACTTTAAGTGAGCACAGCTTCACACTCTTCTCCAAAACCAGCTGGACTCAACATCACCTCACACACATCTTTCTGCTCTGGTCTGGCTTTTAGCTGCCAGGTTGAGGAGACATTTTACCATCAAACCTTTCGCTTCGATGTCCACGCACATAAAGCGAACCTCCATCGCTGTTTCCTTTTTTTTTTATATATATATATATAAAAAAAACCTGTAATGATTATTATCGCCATCTTTTAAAGCCTGCTTGTAGTTTTTTTTATTTACCAGTTTTTGCTGCTTTGAACCAAACAGAGGCTGGGTCAAAGAACATGTTGGTTAATATTTGTTTTTCACTTTAGTCGCAGACCTTTGAAGTTCATCAACTGAGATTTTTTTTTAAAGAATATTTTACAAGTTTCAACACTTTAAGTTCTGACTTATCTATAGGTGCATTTATAATCCTAACACGAAGCACATCTGAAGGATTGTTGTCATGTACTGTACTGAATGGGCTTTTACTATGAAGCAGGATTAATGTCTCAGTGGTGGATGTTCAGAGGAAAATGTAATCTTTATAATCATTATTCAATCAAAACAACTAATGAAATAGGGCCACATATCATTTTTTTACAGAACAAGCAAGATAATGTCTAAAACATGTAGATATTCCTTCTTTTTTTCCTCTGTTTCAAGAAACTATTTAGGTTTACTAAGAAACCCACTTTGTGTAACATACTCACCTCTTACATCTTAATATTAATAACAGGATTTGTTTTAATACAAATCCAGACAAATGAATAAAATAATCAGTGACTTTTGTAATTTAGAATTGTTCTGCATTACATTTAAATTTGTTTGCACTCATTGATCTTCTTAGTTTTAAGAAGAAGTTTTGTTTTTGTTGCATCTTTCAGGCTTTTGCTGGTTGAAGCCATTTTCTGGTTTTCTTTGAGGCCCGACTCGTAGGATTTTGTGTTTTCCAAAGGACTTCATCACATAAAAATAAATAAGCAAAAAAACAAAAAATGCTGTGAGTTCTGTGGAAAATATTATAGGTTGAAATCCAACAGAAAATGAAGGAAGATTCTCTCCATTTCTGCATCAAAGTGAAGGCCCATAAACGTTATCATCTCAAACAAATAAAAGTGCTTCAAAATATGTGGCTGGCTGATCTGAGTAAATCTAAAATCCTGGATGGCAGGAAGTGAGCTGAGACTGGGGAAGCTTAATATTAGATTTCATGCAAACACGCTTTTATTAGTTGCAACAAATCGGCTCCCATTTTCCACATGGATGTTCTGAGACCTTCTGCATCCTGGTCTCTATAATCTGTGGCAATAGAGCTTCATCCAACAGGCTGTTTACCCTATGGCCATAAAAAAGTGCTGCATTCAAATAACCCTAACTTGGACATTTACCACAGGAACAACTGTTTACAAAAATTTTTTTTAGATGCATGCTTTCTTTTTATTGCCTGATGCAATAAGCCTCCAGCATAGATGCATGCATATTTATGAAATCAGTTGTAGACAATCAGATCTGCTTAGTCTTTTAACTGCACATTAAACAAGCTCAAAAATATACCCAGAAATAATCAGCATACTTTTACTTCCTCCTCGTTTTTTTTTCTTCATTTGATTGTGCTGCCTTTCAGTCTTCTTTAAATAGTGAATTCATGTTATGCTGAAAATAAACGGATCCATGATGGCTAACCTATTCCGTTAAACAAATCTGTGGTGTGAAATATGGCAACGATTGTAATGTAGAGCAGAATTAAAACCTAACCCTGCTTCATAGTATGTTGCTCAACTTTTTACGAGTTAAACCAATGTTTGATTTCACCTTCTTTTATGGTTAATCTACTCCAATTTATTTATAAGTTCAACTATATCTGTTTTTAATCTGTGCCTTGTTTAGTGTTACCAAGTCTTCATAGAAACATTTCAGTCAACATTTTGTTTGTAGTGTTTGAGAACTGAATTTGGTTTATACTGCCATCATGTGGCAGGGAAGTAGTACTGCTGAATGTGCTCCTAACGGTAGAAACAGCAAAATGAAGTTTATTAGGTTTCACAACATAAGGCAGCTTTAATCCGAGTCAGTGGGAATGTGCTTATTTAAAGAAGAATTCAACTTGCACTTTCTAGTCTGAAAACTGTCGTTATCTACTGTTAAATAACATCTTTTGCTTTTAATATGATAAAAACTTTAATGAGAAATACAATTCCTTGTCAGTATAGAACATTGTTCATTGATTTAAAACATTTTTATAAGATGAAGATAAAAGAAAATGTTCTTTTTGCTTTCAATTTATACAGCTTTCTCTAGTTTATTCTACATATAACAGGATTTACTGGACTACTTCAATAAACCTTTATCTGTTTAGATTTGTAGTTTTGATTCTGGTAACCCAAGTATAAAATTGATTCATATATTTTCAGATGGTTCTCAGAATTTTGTTTTTTTGCTCGTCTTTAATACCCGCACTGACATAAAGGCAAACTAAATTCTCGAGTTTTTCAATGTGTAGTTGTCTTTAATATTGGACTTTAAACTCGCACCTTCATTATGAGAAACTTCCATGTTTTTTTTTTTGTTGTTGTTGTTGCAGATTCTCATTGATTTTTCTGACATTAACATGACACTGATTACGGATTTACATGGACAGGTGGTGGGTAGCTACTTTTATTTAGTTTATTTCAAAAAGTGATTTTTTTTTTTTCTTGAAATATTGCACATCTTTCCTATTCCTATGCCATTTAAACAGGGTTTGGGTTAAACTGGTTGTAACCTTTCCACTCTTGGCCCTCTTTACATGAGCTCTTGATATTTTGTCCATATTTAGGTAGCTTTTAGTGAAATGAAGATAAAAAAATGAATGCTTTCCAAAATGAATTACTTCTATTTGTAGGATCCCTGGTCCAACTGGTCCTATATCTGCCTGCATCTAAATTATATGATAAAAGCAAGCTGATAGAAACACTCTACTTCTGTATGTTTCTGTAACCTATTGGTTAATGATAAATGGGTCCGCAGTTCTCGTAGTATTCTCCCAGTAAGATCACTTAATCAAGCCTTTTTCTAATATGCCACACTACAAAATACTACAAGTATGAAGCTTGTCGATATCCGTGTATGTAGCACTGATGAAGTGAGCATACTCACTGCTGTTTATTTTAGAAAACAGAAAATGGGAGTTAAGGATGTTTACCTTCAGATATAAATGAAAGTAAACAAGAGCAAATAGAAAACAGTGAAAATGAAATCCTTTGAGTTATTTGAAGGTTAATTGAAAGAATGTCCAGGTTTGTAGATTAGGATGTTTTTGGTTTTTTTTTTTAAATATCCAACAAATGAAGCCATTAAACTTATTCTCTTCTCTGTAAATGTTTGATTCATTTTGGGGCATCTGAAATAAAGCACTTACTATATGGTTTTTAAGTCATGTTTCTATTTTATTTCTGTATTTCAAAACCCAGTCCGCCAGGCTGATCACTGCAACTTTTACTCTCAATACTTAAAATTCAATTCAATGAAACATTTTCGTATAGAAATTAATAGAAAATGTTTTTTTTTTCATAAATTGAGATAAAGTGTAAAATCGTAACGGTCTTTCCATGCTTATCTTTTTGAACACGTCTGTGCTGCTCAAACTGAACCTAGTTTTGCTTGAGGTCACTTCCTGTTTAGAGGGAGTCGTTTCCTTCCACTGTCAGATGCTCATTCAAGAGGGATCAGATTTACTCTGGAGTCAGTGGTGTTTTAGATTCATTTGGTGTAAAATATTCGGAACCTGGATTCATTTGATCATATTTCTGATTGGACCTAGTCTTATAAACTGCATGAAGATATTAGTTTTTATAAAGTGGAGCTATTAAAATAAACTAAATTAACTTGCAAAGGAACCTCTTCAAGAAAAAAAAGGATGTTTCAGAGTGACTGAATATTGAGATCTTGCATATTGAATTAAATTGCATTTCAGCAGGTTTGCGCTTTTTTCTTTTTGGTAAAAAAATTCTGCTTGTTTTTTCATTTACATTTATTTTTAATTTCTTTTTCCTCTGATGCTTTTTAAAATGTATTCTTGAATAAGGTAAGGCTGATGCAGGAGGCTGTAAATGCTGCAGCCTGGGACACGGATCCACTCCAGGAGGGACTCTGAGGGGCCTGAAGAGGAGAGCTGGTGGTGAAAACAATGCTGCATGGAGCTGAATAACTATGGAGAGATGCAACATGTTTTATGTCATTTCACAAACACACCGCTGAAGGACTTGATCGTTTTATTTATCAGAGGCTTTCTCAGAGAAGATGCACAGTAAATGGATCCACTTTGTAAGACTTCATAAAACAAAGTAAAACCTTTCATTTGTAGAGCCTCTTAGTCTGCTCTTACAATCCATCTTAATTCAGACGTTTATCCAGAACCAGGAACCAATCTGTCAGGTAATCCACCCAGTAGTTTACTGGCATTGACTAAAAACAGATCAAAGCACTTTGGATATCTTAAAGTACAGCAGACTGACTGCATCTCAGTTCCAAGCGTAGCGCAGAGTGAGAAATGATCGCCGCAGACAAAAGTCGACAGATCAGAGGTTTCCAAGGAGACGTGGTGAGGAAATGATGTCGCCCGTAGCATTTCTCTACAGCCTGAGCGCCCAAGCACATCCTCCAGGTTGTGACAGTTCATGTGGTGTGCAGAAGATTAGATTCCCATTGTCTCTAGCATCCGTTCCTGTTTGTTCACCTTAAAAAAATGTCACCAAACCAGAGGGAGGAAGGGGAAAAGGACAGTCAGAGGTCATAGGTTCATACGTAGATGCTCCGGCCGTTTGGCCACCACGGGATAAGCTTGCTGCTTCATCTGGGCCAGATTAACCCCAGCAGGTTGTCGGATGGGGAGAGGGGCCGAAGCCTCTGAGCTGCTTGTGACGTCCATCTGCTCAGTGGTGGACAGATCCATGGCCTGCTCCATAGGAGACGGGAGGACACCCGGTCCTACTCCAGGGATGAGAGGACTGCGAGACCAGCCGGGGCTGAGAGGACAGGAGAGACCACCGGTTAGGGCCTTCAGTCTGTTATTCATTCAAAAAATCTGAATAGCTGGAAACCACCTGAGAAGAGTCCTGGGACTGTCCATGATCCGACGAGGGGAGCGGATTTTTGGCTCGAAGGAGAACCTCTCTTTGATATTTTCTAGAACTGAAGGAGCAACATATGTAAAACCCTACAAAAGGAAAAAAGAAAAGTGATTCAACTTTGAATTTTCTCCAAAAATGTCTCTTCAAATGTTCATATTTTCCTGGATTTAAGCTTTCATATATAAATATGATTAGAAATATCTAAACTGGAACGCATTTTAAATGCAAACAATGTGGTGAAAAACCAAAGAAAATCTACACAGTCTTCACAATTTTCACCAATAAAACCAAAAAATGTTGAGAGTTTCAGTCCACAGTTTCCAGAACCATAATTTTAGTGTTTTTCCCCTTAAAGGTTTTATCTCTACTACCTCCAGACATCTTTATGGATCTAAATACCTCCACCTCATGTAGATAAGGATCTTCTCAGGTTTATTCTAAATCTAAAGGATGCCTGAATGAAAACCAAGCCGAACTCTGAACTAAATATTGTATTCTGAGGCTGACTGGTCTTCGGGATCTCGAAGGTTTTGTCCTGCAGCCTTAATTTCCAGTGTTTTGTTTAACCATCTGGCTGTATTTTACTTCACCCATCTTTTCCTAATCCTACTGCCGTGTCCCCACTGTAAAATAATAATCCCAGGAATACAAAAGCTGCCAAAACTTCATCTACTTCCAGGTGGATTGCAGTGAAACAAACTCCAAAGGCTACAAGTTTGGTCGCTTTGCATTCACGTTAGATGGTGGGCCATGATTAGTTTGCTGTTGCGTCAAACTTTTTCCCACGTTCAAAGCTTGACGTGTTTATTTAGTTGCTGTTTACAAACTAGGATTGCACAGGAGGGTTGTACTTTCCAGCTTATCGGTACTCCCAGTCCAACACGGCTGGAGCTTGGGGTTATAATCTGACATGAAAAAGCTAAGATAGACTAAATTCTTACAACGGCGAGTCAGATCTCAGAGAAAATCTGCTGCATCTCCAACAGTGAGCTAAGATTAAACTGCCATATTTAATAAGATAAAAGTGAAGGCGAGTGTCTGTTGAAGCATTACCAGGAAGGCTTGATTTGCACTCTCGCTGAGGGTAGAGTCATCGGGGCTGTCGACCGGAGTCTGGCTGGTGAACTTTGAGTCAAACTGACTCACATCATCCGCTGATTGCTGGCCACACATGAGAGGATGGGCAGGTTTTGAGTTTCAGCAATACGAGATGTTCAAGTCAAAGCAAGCAGAAGTGGATCCGAAATAGAAGGTGGCTTGGCAGATCTCGGGAACCTTAGCCTCTAGCTTAGTGTTACTAGAGCACGTTTTACTCAATTTTCCATCAATACTCCAACCATGATGGGTTTTACTCACGAGTACGGGTTTGAAGGGAGGCTCCACCTTCCGGGCCAGCAAATCTTCCCAGTTAATGTGTCGGAAGAAAGGATGAGCCTATTAAATCCAGAAATAGAAACGACAAATGGTTCATTTCATCTTGAAATAAAAGCTGCTGCACTGTTTATTAGAGGTGACTTAACGCCTCCTTCTGCGGTTCTCCCTCCTGTCCTCACCTGCACTTCTGTGGCATCTTCTGGTCCTGCTCCCAGCCGCGATGAAGCATTTCTCTTCAGCAGCTGTTCAACCAGCAGCCAGATGTTAAAAACCATTGGAAAAAATAACAGCATGAAGGCTTAAGATGAAGGCAGAAAGTACCCGTTTAAGGAGGTCCCGTGCTTCTTGTGTGAGGTAGGGCGGGAGGCTGAGCTTGCACTTTAGGATTTTATCAATGGTCTTTTTTCTGTTCTCACCAGTAAAAGGCGGCTAAAATCAGAGAGGGGCGGTAGTTACAGACACAGTCTGGGTGTTAATTGACACTAATAACAGGGAAACGGGGGAGGAGGTTCTACTGACCGCTCCAGTGAGCATGTCGTACATCAGGGCGCCCAGACTCCACCAGTCCACGGCTCTGTTGTGTCCGCTCCTCATCAAGATCTCTGGAGCCCTGAAACAAAGCAGCCCCACAGCGTTGGAAGATTAAAACAGTTTGGTCAGAGAGAGAGAGACTGAAACGGAGAACAGGAGGCAAACATACATGTATTCGATGGTTCCACAGAAGGTGTGGGTAACCGTCCCATCGTGGATGGACTCTTTACAAAGACCAAAGTCTGTCAGCTTAACGTGACCTGGAGAGAAACCAAGGAACATTTACTGGAGCTGCTCCACCTGCTGGCCGCTGTCCATTCAGTAACAGGAATGATTGAAACCAAACAATTCAATAGATTCTACTGTCATTTTGAATAGTAGACAAAGACAGACCAACATGTTTCTTTAATTTTTATTGTTAACAAATGAAATCTGTAAATGCAGTCAAACATTTAACTACCAGGAAATAAGTACTTTGTACAGCAGTTAAAGCTGCAGGTGTTTGGTGCGGTTTCTTTGCCAGACGGTTTAGGATTTAGCTCTGATGTTTTTTATTTAGTTTAGAACTGGAATTTGACTGCAGGACCCACCGCCCTTCCTCAGCTCCAGCAATCAACTCGATTTTAACGATTTATGTCCCTCAGCAGCCCTCTAGTGCTGCAGAAGCCTGTTAACCACCCATTCATTTATGTAGCAGGAGGAAGGACATGTAGCGCAGCAGGTTATGGGGAGGAGAGTTGAGACACAATAGATAAAGTCCTTCTGATGAACATGATCTAATCTAAACCATTATTTCTACTATTTTCGTGGTTAGTTTTCTGCAGAAATGGGGCCCTCTACCCTTCTTTCAAGTTTCTTACAGCATCTAATAAAGGTTCTTCTATTTCTCAACAATCATAGGTTTACAAAAGAAAACATTTTCCGCGCAGAGCATCCTTTCCCTTTCATCCCACAATTATTCACCCGGTTTAGCTGGTCTCTCCAATACATCATTTGCCGGATGAAAAACATTTGTAGAATGAACATCAAAAAAAAGGCACCAAATACACACATAATGATGTACAGACTGACCTTGGCTGTTGAGCATGATGTTCTCGGGCTTCAGGTCCCTGTAGATGATGCCTTTTTGGTGCAGGTGACCCAGAGCCATGGAGATCTCTGCGAGGTAAAAACTAGAGCACCAAATAAAGGAAACAAGGCTTCAGATCAAACATCACATCAAAGGGATAAGAAAGCAAACACGATGGTTATGTGGACACATTTTAATGTGTAGATGAACAATTTTGCAGTAAATATAAAGCATCCCTCCATACCTATTAGCATCCCATGTATATATACATGTGTAATAACCATTAAAGTTATTGCTTCTTGCAGTAGCATGTCACATTGAAGAAATTATAGTAAAAAAGTGTTTAAAAAATGTAAATGGTGGTAAAAAGTACCACATTAAAGGTGCATTGTGTAAGTTTAAAAAGGTAGATTTTTTTTATTCGTCCCCATTCATGTCCTTGCAATGACCCAATGTGTAAAATGAGCTTTCCTCCATTAACTGCAGCTGCTTCTATAGGCTCCATTAGTCTGTCCATGGCTGGTTGATTCAGGCCGAACTCTGTGGCCGTGCATGTAGGCGTAATGCACTGCCTGTTTTTGTCTTCCTGCTTAATTTGAGCCTGTGCAACAGCTAGAGAGCAGGAGTGTCAGTTTGTAAAGATGAATCACTAAAGATTTCAAACCCCATCACAGACTCCACACAAGAGTAAGAAAATAATCAGAACATTTAGAACTTTATTACCACAGTAGACCTAATGCCTCCACAGAAAACCTGTGCAGTCCCAGAACACCGCACTGATTTTCCTCTTCTCTCATGAACGTGCACAACATCCTTGTCTTTTCAAGTTATAGCCAAAAGGGACAGAAGTTGAATTCCTCTCTGGAAGTTACACTCTTCTCTTTTAAGCAACAATTATTGTAAGACTTACTGGCAACGATGGAGTTAGAATTTTGCACAATACTAAAGGGCAGTTAGTCTACTCATTTCACCAAACTAGAGCGATCTTTCACCAACAATCTTTGCACAATCTCTGCAGATCATCCACAGTTCCCGGTCCTCTTCTATCCTAGTTTCTCTCTAGTTTACTTCACATGTTTTCTGTCGGCTTTAAGTCAGAGAAACAGGATCGTCATTTAGAAACGGTGATTAAAGAAACAACAATAAACTATCATATGTCTTGCCCTTTTACGTTCTTCAACAAGAGCCTTTAGACGAGGGAAACAGGCCCACAGCATCACAGATCCTCCACTTTACTCTAAAGTAGACAATTTCACACATTCATCTTATGTTTCACATCATATAGACCAGAAGTGTTCGCTTCGGGAAAAAGCCTGACTTTATTCTGATCTAATCAAAGCATGTGGTTTTTGTTTAAGTTTCAGCATCATAGAGCATGATTAATAAAAACATAAATATTAAAGAGCATTTGAGTTTTTTTCCTTCAAAATAAATGTCTTATTTATTTCTCTAACATTTCCACAATGGGTTTTAATGCTACCGCAATAAAAAGCACATTCTGTGTTGATTTTTTGTTTTTCTTTTTTACACATGGAAGAAGTAAATCAAGTATCTTAAAATGCAACAATATTATAAATTGATAATGATTTATAACAATTAATGAATGAAATACAAAACCAGGCAATGCTCACCAGGCTGTGTCCTCCATGAAGATGCCCTCCCTTTCCAGCTGCATGAAGAGCTCTCCTCCTGCACAGGAAGAAAACATATTTATGGAACCAATACAGGCAACGTTCTTCTCATATTGCTCCAAATATCCAAGCAGAATGTTTCTAAGGCAACAGAAACAAAACCCGACCTATGCTGAGCTGCAAAAGCATCTTCAGCTATGAATCTCATTATTTATTTACACTGCTTTAATGTGCCACTTAAAGGGGCAGTGTAAGTCATAGCTCTGGGTACCTCTGATGCTGTATATTTTTAATTATTATTATTTTAAAATGGCACTGAAACAGCTGCAACTAACTGTCACAGAAAAAGTACTAATCTATTATGTTATTCATCTTGATAATAATCTTAGAAACAAAAACCCAAACAGCAGATATAATGTGTGTTTTTTTATTGTTACAGACCACTCAGGTACTCCAGGATAAGGTAGAGCTTCCCTCCTGTCTGGAAGGCATAGATGAGATCTACGATGAAGGGATGCTTCACTTCCTCCAGAATGTTCCTCTCCGCCTTGGTATGGGCTGTGTCCTTAGCGTTACGAACAATCATAGCCTGATGGTCAAAAGCAGAAGAAAAATTATATTAACTAATGAAAATGTTCAGATTACATTATTACCACAAGCCTATAAAATACAGGCTCATTTTTTACACCCTGCAAAATTAAATTGGTTAGAAAACAACAACAAAAAGGAACATATAGGGAAAAAAGATCTACATCACAAACTGCTTGTTAGCTTCCTGAACAAAAGCACACAAGTTTGTTTCAGAATTTAATTTTAAACAACTCTTTATTATTAACCTAAACCAATAAAAAAAAAAGTTTTATCCAGATCAAAATGCCACAGAATACTTTAGGAATATCTGGACAATGTTAAACCCAAACCCTTTTACAGAGAATTTCTATCAGTGTTTGTATTAAACTTTAGACATAAAGTAACAAATAATTAAAGAAAATATCACCTACAATAGTTTTAAGGTATATTTTAGGTCTTTCACTGCTGCCCATTAGGGACAAACCACAGATATTGCAGAGGTTCTGATTAAGACTCCAGAGGAAAAAATAAATAAACGTGGCTTTAGCCAGAAGCAGGGATCCCCCTTTTAGAGGCAATATCAAGTAGATAGCAAAAAATAATAATAATAATTCAAGAAGTTGCACCATATTTCTCTATTCTCTGTTTATTCCACATTATAAATTTCTAAATTTCAATGTATAGCTGTAGCTTCTCGTCACAAAAACAAATTCCTTGCATGTTAAGCACTACTTGGCAATAAAGCCTTTTCTGGTTCTGAAAAGCTCCTTACCAGGCGTCTGCAAAACCATCTTTATTGGTCTATAGCAGGTCCAGAGAGTCCTTGGTTATCAGTTGAGTCTCTCCTCTCTGCTGCTTTCCTTACTTGTGTTTAGTAAACACTTCTGTCTGAGAGCCAAAGAGCTGCCTGCCAACAACACTGTTGTCTCAGCGCTGAGTGTTCAGAGTTGTGATGGCAGGTAAAGCAGGATTGATGCCCTCTTAGATTTTGTTTTTAGCTTGGTCACAAATACAAGTATACATTTTTTTTAAACCACACAGCTACATCTTAGGCAACACTTAACTGAGGAAAAAAAAGCTGTGAAACTCTGGTAAACGCAAAGGAAAATGTTAAAGAAGCTTCTCTTATACCATAAATTCATCATCTGTGACTAAAAATGTTTGAGCAAGTTGAGACAAACTGAAAACCTGAGACGCTCTATGTTTGTAGGCCTCCATCTGATCTATACGGATAATTATTGTTGTTAAAAAAACAACAACAAAAAGCACCTGTGTAACGTGGCACCTGTTTAATGTGTCACCAGAGTGGTGCAAGGCGATCAGGCCTGAAGCAACTAATATGAAGCTGAACCTAATGGGCTGGAGCAGAGTGTTTATAGAGACAAGGCTGCTGCAGCAGCAAACAGTCTAGTAACCAGCAGTGAAATCTTACCCCCAACACAGACTTCAGCAGCAGCCCACATGTCCAGACAGAAGCAACATGTTCATTTGTAAAGAGTGGAGTATGCTTTACAAATAAAATCTTGCTGAAATATGGCAAAGACTCAAAGGAAGACAAGAAATACCTTTTTTAAAACTTTCATGGCAAAGATTTTGCCTGCCGCAGCTCCGACAACTTTTCGAACTTGGAAAACCTGCAGAACGAGGACAGAAAAACGTAGCTGTTCTGAATAATCCCAAAGGCAGTTTGTTGGAAAAACATAAGTCAGCATAATGATATAGAGGCAAAATAGTTCCCCCCATATGAGCCTTTCAGAAAGTCAGCATTTTCATGTAACACATGCCTTTCCATAGCCGCCTTTTCCAAGCACCCGCAGCAGTTCAAAGCACTCTGGTCTGATGCTCTCCGTCCCCTGATTGACGTTATCCTCAGAGATCTCGATCTTCTCACAGTCGTCCATATTGCTGCAGGGAGAGACATTTAAAGAATTACACTACCTCCATTTAAGGGTTTGTTTTTGGATACTAAATGTATAAAACAAGGCAACAAAGCTCTGAATACTTACAACTCAAATCCACTGCACTGATCCATGATATCACTGTTCTGAGCCTGGTAGGAGGAGCAGAAAGTTGATCACAAAAGCAAGTATTCAATACTTATTTTTGAAAAAAAAAAAAAGAAAGAAGGGATTTGATGTTTAATTTTTTTATGCATTACCAGCTATAAGTTGTTTAACTTTAAGGCACTTATGCCAGCTCAAAATAACTGTAAATCAGCTATTTGGATCTTTTTCCTGACAGAATTCTCAAAACACAACCAGCCAAGATGCATGTAATTATATTTTGTTAAACAGCCTTTAAAAGCCTTTTTGAGTTATGCTGGGTGTAAAAATAGCCATGCTTGACAGTTTA
This sequence comes from Jordanella pulchra, assembly GCA_034780135.1. Lineage (NCBI taxonomy): Eukaryota > Metazoa > Chordata > Actinopteri > Cyprinodontiformes > Cyprinodontidae > Jordanella > Jordanella pulchra. Next base: position 36,233 of record JAUZNJ010061495.1, read on the forward strand.
ATTTCACATTAATTTAAGCTGCAAAACTGCCATAGCTGTCCTCCTGTCCTTGTGTAAATAGAACCAGACGGGCAGCCGTTCTCAGCCCACAAAGCCCCACTCTATCACATTTTGCCAAAATAAACTGTTGCACACACGGAGCCGCATTTATCACTGCTGCACCTTTGGCCAAGTAAAGATGATTTGCACAACCCTTGTATGACAGCGAAGCAGACAGCCTCAGCAAAGCATAAAAGCCACTTCTGAAACAAACTGAAAGAGTGTGAAAAATAACAGGCGCTTATTCTGTTGTGTTCATGGTCGCGCTTATAGTAACGAACAGTATGCGAGGCCCTGACAGCTCCGGCTGCTGCAACCTGCGGCCCTACGGTGGCCGCTGCTGCTGACAGACCACCAGGCTAACGCAGCTAGCTACGGTGCGGCGGGTAGTTTTTGCTCCGACTGCCGATATCAAAGTACCTCATCGTTCTCATCGTCGGAGACATTTTCCTCCGGCTGGTCCAGGTCAATGTCAAACACTCCAGCCATCGCGTCGTTAGGGTCGCTCTGTCACAGACCGCGGATACAGCAGGCGTCCCCACCTCATGGACATACACGCACCTCCGCCATAACCGGCTACTACACCGAGCATGCGCATTGCGAAGCATTTCTACTAGGGGGCGGAACCTACCGACGCAAGCCGGGGCGAGGACGGGGCTCTGGGGGGAACCTAAAGAGGTTCGAAATATGGACTGACTTCTTGGCAATAGCGAAAGAACGTCGAAAAAAAAAAAAACAAAGTTGCTAAATTGGAATTTTATTCTGAAACATTCGACAGTCGCAACCGGAAATTACGTTTTGACTTCAAGCGCCGCTTCCAAAACACAGACAGCGCTGACCTGCAAACTGAGCCGAAATGGCCTAATCCCGAGCTGTGGCGTCCCCATCCGTGGTTTGATGATCGACCATGTCTGTGGTAACAGTCCAGCTCGGTCAGTGCGGTAACCAGGTGGGAAAGCAGCTGTTCGACATCATGTGGAGCGATGCTCAGGACGCCCCGGGGCCGGGGAAGACATACAGCGCGGTCAGTTGTGAGCGCTTCTTCCGCCGGACCACACAGGGAGGTAAACACAGGACACTTTAACGTAAATGATCGCTGTCATGTTGGCGCATTTTTAATATGTTTTTGTATCTCAGACTTTGAGGCTCGGGCAGTTCTGATTGATATGGAGCCCAAAGTGATCAACCACAGCATGAGCATGGCTGCGAAGTCTGGAAGGTGGAGGTATGGAGCAACTTCACACTTCAGCCAAAAACAGGGCTCTGGAAACAACTGGGCCAATGGGTAAGATGTTAACCCAGTACATTGACTGAAGGTATCTCTAGTCAAAATGATGCATAGCTGTATTTACTAACAGAGAATAACACCCCCTCCCAAAAAAATGACAAAGCTGGATTCTATAGACCATGTCTTGTCAATATGTCAATATCAGTTCATTAAATTTAATATCCTAACTACTGGCTGTGTGTTTAAGGTTGCTGTCCTCCAGGACAATGAACCTCTAACTAGAGTTTTGCAGCTTCCTGGAGCTTTTCTTCCAGTATTCTATTGTAATAAACTCAATCTCCTCAACTCTTACTGGCTGTCATGCCCCTAATAAATAAACAGTACTGCATGACGCTGCCAGCACAGTTCTAGGGATGGTGCTTAGGATGATGTGCTGTGTTAGTTTTCTACATACATAGTTTGACATTTTGTACAGAAAGTTTGGTTAGAAAGACTGATAAAAGGTATCAAAGTAAAGATGTCTCATTAATAATGCACAACGCATTTTCAGGTTATTTGTAAATGTTCATCCATCCAGATATTGCATCCATGGCCCTCGTCACAGAGACGCGTTGGAGGAGCTGGTGAGGAGAGAGGTGGAGCACTGTGACATGCTGGCAGGATTCATCCCCATGATGAGTGTTGCCGGGGGCACGGGGTCAGGAGTCGGTACTTTCGTCACTCAGTGTCTCAGAGATGCCTACCCTTCATCGTTTGTTCTCAACCACCTCACCTGGCCGTATGCGAATGGGGAAGTATGTCTAGATTTACTGTTTTTACTAAATGGGTTTCCTGACTTTAACTGTTCACTATGGGGCTGAATTAAAACAACCTTAGCTGATAAAAGGTCAGTGAAATCGTTCATTTATTTAGAAAACAAACCTGCTCAGCCAGTGTAGGTCTTTGCGACATGTTTATTATGCTGTACCTGATCCGTCTTCACAAAATGTCAGCTCAAAACAATGAAGATTTCAGAGTTCGCAAAATATAAGGATGGTTACATTTCAGAGTGGAATAGAATAATCTTTTATTCCCCTCAATGGTAAAACTCCCAGTGTATATTAGCACAATGTAACAATACAGTTAGAGAAGAACACACATACAAACCTTTTTGATTATTAAAAAATATATCATTTAAAGAAAACTGTGCAGATGAGAAATAAGTAGGAGGTAGAGAGGGTAACATGTCCATCCATGTGATCATCTCCCTCCATTAAATCCTTTCAGGTGATCGTCCAGAACTATAACTCTGTGCTGACGCTGGCTCATCTCTACCAGCTAACGGATGCGATCCTGGTGCACGAGAATGACACAGTGCACAGGATCTGCAGCCAGCTGCTGAAAATCAAGCAGATCGCTTTCAGTGACATCAACCAGGTCATTGCTCACCAGCTGGGTGGGGTCCTGCAGCCCACGCTGACCCCCGACTCCTGTGGAACCTACAGCAGGCATCCCGTTGGTAAGAGCAGAATGCTCAGGGTTTACGCCCAGTCTGAAAGGGTATAGGATTTGATTTCAGTTTATTGGTATGCAAGAAATGGAAAAAGGAGCCTTTATGTTGCCAATTTATGGTCAACTTTAGTGTTTAATATTTTAAAATGAATTTTAAGCAGTGAGGTGTCTGAAAAGTTGAGTTTGTAAAAGATAAGACTAATATATAGGAACCCTACCAACTTTCCTTAGTTGTTATTCTGCAAAATAAAACAAATTTAGTTTGGTTGAGTTTAGGTTGATTTTATTCAGAAACATAAAAAAAGAAATTCATGTTTGTGGCTGAAAGGCTTAGGCTGAAGCAAAGGTTATGGATACCTGTCGTTTAACAACAAAACTAAGCTGCACATCAGTTAGAAGGTAAACAAGTCAGTAATAATAGAAGAAACACATAATAATAATAGAAGAAGACATATTTCACTTATAGTAATAATATTAACATGTGATGTTGTGCACAGTTTTTTCTTTTAACTTAGAAAGGATGTACATGACTTTAACTTTGAATCAGCAGTGTTCCACATTCTAACCTGGCGACAGAAATGAATTAATTTCTGACTTTTTGCAAAGTGAGTTTGCATTTATCTCCAAAATTAGATTTACTTCCTAGAATAGAAGACAGTTGCAGTATTACATAATATAAAAGTTCTTTAAAATTCATTATATTTGAATATATAAATGGTGGATTAGTGGGATTTCAAATCCTGCTTTATTTATAACACACATGGCTCTTTTTTGTTGCAACACAATCTTTTCTGTTGTAGGTTTGCAAGTTGTTTTCCATAATACCACACAGTAAACTAAATAAGGGTGTGTCAAAAACTAATACATGAAATGCAAACCTTTAAAAAATAGCATGTTCTTTGTTTCTTTTTAAATTGCTAATGACTAAAATTTCAATTTTAAATATTCTGCATACTGTTTCCAGCTTAGTTTATGATTAATAACTACTCCCAAAATTGTTATCTCCTAAACTCTCAATTTCAACATCAAAGACCTTTAGACTTATGTCAGCATTATTCACTTTTTGTTTCCAAATACCATATTTTTTTTATCTGTATCAAATTATATTTATTTTTTTATTAAACCAGATTGAGAATTTCCAGCTCCTTTTCAATTGTATGTAGAATTCCCTTTAAGTTTTTTTTTCTTTTGAATAATACAAATTAGTACTAATAAATCCACTTCCCCTCCTAATCCATCTTCTAATATTTCTTCTACCATTTTTATCAAAGCATACAAAGTTGCTCTATTTTTTTCACTTAATATTTTTTTGTCTCAATAAAAACATCAAATAGTTTGACTAAGTATTTCAACAAACCCTGTGTGTCTCATAAATCTTTGTGACCACAGGCGAGTTGGTGAGCGCTCTTGCTTGCCACCCAGAGTACAAGCTCCTCAGCGTGTGCACCATCCCTCAGATGTCCAGCTCCTCCTTAGCCTTCAGCACGTTCAGCTGGCCGGCGCTGCTCAAACACCTGCGGCAGATGCTCATCTCCAACACCAAGATGGAAGAAGGCAGGTTTAGTCCAAACAAAAGATTTCTAGCTGGTTTATACACCAAAATAAAAAAAAAAATATTAGAAAGTCATGGCGATGATTACTGTGTTAACGGCTGTCTTGTGTTAGGTATAGACTGGCAGGTCCGACTACCTCCAGCCACAGCGGGGCGGACAGGGAGCCTTACTGCTGGAAGCTTTAACACCTCCCTGGCCAACCTGCTCATACTGAGAGGGAAGGACGTCTACAGTGCAGAGACAGGTCAGGGACAGAACAAGCTGAAAGGGAATTGAATCTAATGGTAGGAAATTGTTTAATGGTTTTTATGTGAAATTTGAAGTGTCAATCCCATTTACTTTCACACTCCTCAGTAAAACCTAGTGCAATCAACTGGCTTTAGAAGTTATGCCAGTAGAGTCCCTCTCTGTAAAGCCATGTGGTAAAAGAGCTCTGTTTGCATTCTGCCAAGAGTCTAATGGCAGATGAATTACATATTTGGAAAAGGTGAGAAAACAAATGACCTGTGTGGTTTAAAACAATGATTTGCACACCCGCTTCAACACTATTGCCCCTTAAATGATGATGAAAAAAAAGGAGTCAGAGCTACAGCGGAAAGGCTCTGATCAGAGCAAAGGGTTAAAACAATGCTAAACATACGTCCAGTTAAGAATCTCTGGCAAAATTAACTTGAAAACATTTAAAATTGATGCTCATAGAGTCTCTCTGTTTAGTCTAAAATGGTTTCAGCAGTTTGGCAAAGAGGTTTCTGCTGGTTCTGCTGGAGGTTTCTTCCTGTTAAAAGGGAGTTTTTCCTCCACTATCGCTACATACATGCTTGGGGTAAGGGATTGCTGTTGAGTCAATGAGTCGATGTGATCAGCTGGTTTTCCTTAGATAAAAAACTTTCAACCAATGTGACTGTAGGATTTGATGGAAATGTCTCTGTAAAGGGCCTTGAGATGACATGTGTTGTGAATCGGGGCTATATAAATAAAAATGAATAGAATTTTTTTTTTCAAAATGCAAAAAATGCCAGTCTAGGTTTGCAAAACCTGTGAAAAAAAATCAAACAATAAAACAAATAGCACAAAATCTTAAACCAAGACAGATTTTTGCATTTCATTTCAATTGGGAAAAAGGGACAAGAACCTGAACAATCAATCAATCTTCCAAATAATATGGTTTCCCTGGGGCTGTGAACTGACCTCATCCAAAAAGAACAAGGATAATATATCAATTTTTCTACTGATGTAGTTAATCAGTTTTTTAACGAAATGCTTTTTTTAAAATTAAGCGTCTTTTTTCATTTTAAAGAAAAACAAAGGCACACTCTTGAGAATATTGAGACCAATTTGGTCCTTTCATTGTGTATAAGAGTTAAAATACAGTAAGGTTTCCCTCTTAACTTTCCATAGCATTTTCCGGTCTGACAACTATAACTGGTAAAACTGTTCTTGTACCAACTGGCTCAGTTATTTGTGAACTTTTAATGCAGAAATGATGTCAACTTTGTTTAAAAATAGATTAGATGGGCTGTTTGATCTAGATCCTACTACATTTTTTTCCACCCCTTCTTTATTTTAATTGAAAGTTGTTAAGGGACACCATAGAAACGACTCTAGGTGGATAGATTATGTGTTTCAGATTCAGCTGCCAGTATGTGCTCCTCAATCACATCAAATCCTTTGGCTGTAGTATGACTAAATGTTTTGAAAAGTGAAGCGATATAAATACTTTTCTAATGAAACCTCATCAAGAAGTCTGAGTAATGCTGTGAGATTTTCTCTCAGAGTTTTGTTTTTTTTCCACAGGTGCCTTTGAGGACTCGGACATTTATACATCCTGGCTCCCACCAGAGGAAGCGTTTAGCCTGTGGAAATCACCCGTTCCCTTCAATAAGTATGAGAAGTCTGCTACGCTGGTTAGTAACAGCCAGGCTCTGCTCAGACCTTTGGATGACATGGTGAGAAAAGCCTGGAACATGTTTGCGTCCAGGTGAGTCAGTCCTGTATCTTTCTCGTTCTGATTGAAAAAGTGGGTCTAAATAAAAAAGTTCTATGAACATCAGCCCCATCGTTTTTCTCCAGTTTAACATCAGTGTAACTTTGAAATCATTTTATTTGTTGTTATGGATGCAGGGCCTACATCCATCAATATGATAAATTTGGGATATCAGAGGAGGATTTCCTCGACAGCTTTACATCTTTGGAGCAGGTGATCGCCAGCTACTCTCAGCTTCCATGCTAGTAGTGAGAGAAGACAACCATGGACTGATTCCTACTGTATCATGGATTGTGGTTTATGCTTTTTAAAATCTAATTTGTAAATAAAATTATTTGTTTAAAGTGTTTGTTTTCTTTTATAAGGAATCCACCTTTTTTCAGCCACAGTGGGAACACAAGTCCAGCCTGTGCTGCAGGGAAAAATGTTACTCATTGCTGAAGGTTTTAAAACTGACCAACCAGTTTGCTTTTGTACAAACCCGACTGCTTCTGTACATTTGATTCTTTTTTTTATGTGTAACAAATCAAGATAATTTAAAATGTTAGAATTTAAAATGTTGACCAAGTATTTTTTTACGGCTTCTGCAGTTTGTTCAGACATAATGGACATTAGACTAAACCAAATCAGGACTGATGTTGGTTCTGTTAAGAACTAGTCTCTCATATTTAAGCCATTCTCACATCGTGGGGGTGTTTTTAGGCAGGTTTTTAAAAGGTTAGCAAAAACAAATTTTTACAATTTGTTGCAAAGAAGTTGCAGATCACAAACCCCTGCCCAGCTTTGAACAATTTTTTGGCAACTATTTTGATCCTCTAATTTTAATGTCGTTTTCATGAAAACTTTCCCCTGAGCTGATCATTCAAATAATGCTAACACTTTTAACAACTAAAAACTTTAAATTATCACAATACAAGCTCAGGCAACGTGCCTGTGTCAAAACATTTGCTCACAGCTGCATAATGCATTCAATCAGTTTCAGATTGAGATATATTTAAGTTACTGCAAAATTTAATTTACATTTGGAATTAATATTTTTTGAATTGAATGGAACCAGTTTTGATTGTTATAAAATTTGTAAGAAAGTATGCTGATACTCAGCTTGACCTTAAGGTCTTAAAAAAAACTACTTCCAGTTCATTACAACCAGTTTTTATCATTTACAGAACTACTGACTACATTATCTGTAATAGTGAAGAATTAAGGGAGTGATTGTAAATACTTTGTGGAGTAACTGGCAATTACTTTAACAGGCACAGTCAAACATTTTATTGAACAAGTTCATTGATGTGGATTCTTTCAGATTAACCTGAAAGGCAAAAAAGGACAGAAACAAGAAGAGCAGGATCTTTGGTAAATCACTTTATTGTTGTTCACTTGGTTTTTACACGTTAGAGTTGGGCAGACATGAAAGCCGAGCAACGATACGACAGGAAGGCTGCCACACATCCGCAGGTGGATGCGTCGTCTCAACACTGGTTGAGAAGCTGAAAGGCCCACAGCTTCAGCCAGCTTACAGACCGCTGTTGCCTTGGAAGTTTTACTGCCAACACCAGTCTGATAAGCTAGCTGACGAGGCGGGGAAAGAGAAGTTAGGGCATCTTTTTAAAGAATCTAAATCATTACATGCCTTTAGAGAAAAAAAAAATTATATCCTTTAAACTGAAAAATATATGATCAATCAGTACCAAAAGCCCAATCTGGTATTAAGATGTTCCAGTAATTTTACTAAAACATCAACCTGAAGCTTGATCCGTTCACTTACCTTATAGATGCTTACAGAGAATTAAAACATTAAAATCACAACAAAATTAAAGTCTTTTGGGATGAACATTTAAAAGAGCAAACAGCAATAAATAAGACTCAGACTGAACAAAATGCCTCATTGTTTCTATATTTTATATGATCTGACCTAAATGTACAGAATAGAAATGGGACCTTTTGCTAAAATTACAATGGAGATGTTACAACCTTCTTTTTTTCTTTCATATTTTGGTTCTTGTTCACAGCAACAACTGGAATAGAAATACATCTGATCATACAGTCAAAAAAAAGAAAGAACCATATGTACACAATGTGCAAACCATTAATACCCCACTTTTAACTTTATATTGCTTGTTCCCCTCCCAATCGCTTTAAACTGACAGTACTACAAGTAAAAAAAAAAAAGACAAATGTCTTTTTTTAATTAGGAGAACAACACAAAGACCCTGAAAAGAAACGGTTTCCATTTGCAGTTATCTTGGCAGCACATCGCAAAATCGAATCGACTCAACTCCCATCCATAAGTAACTGTTACATAATTAAATAAAAATTAAGTCCATAAGTCAAGAGCTATAATCAAGGGAATTCAGGCATTCCCAGCTTGCATAAGGCATAGCATCTGATGGGCGCTGCCCTCAGTACAGCAGCTACCATCAAATCACCCCTTTACTTTAGAGGTTACAGAATGGATTAATTTAACGCTTAAGTAACATGTTAAGACCACTAGTAGGAGTCAGTCACACTTCACACACGCATAGTGAGATGAGAGGAAGAACTATAAAACTTGAAGACAGAAACAAGAACACATACATCCTTAATAGCATGTGTGCAGATACACACACACACAGAGGCAGAAAGTGCCTGCTTTTCTTTTTAATTAACCCCCTCAGCCTGTCTTGAGAAATGAAGATAGTGAGGTTTGTTGGTAAGTTGTGAGCAGCAGCCGCAGAAACACAGTCACTTGGATGCATGAGGCGCTTTTCTTCGCCATCACTTGCTCTTCTCCTCAGAGTGCCTCAGCTGCTGCAGCCGCTTTGCGTAGCTCTGAGCCATGGAGTTGATGATGGAGATGACAAAGTAGCAAACCATGACCAGCACCACCTTCTCAAACACCCACGATAGCCAGTTCTCATCCTGGAAAACCCCAAATTAACACAGTCATGCTTACAATTACTCATCCCTGTAAACTATTTAGAGCTTGAATAGGCAAGATCAGCTAGTTCTGTATTCCACAGTTTAGCTGACAAATTTCTCAGATTCGTCTAAAGATAACCAAATCAAAATCTATGCAACATTTATGTTAAAGAGTTTTTAACATATAAAAAGGTTTAAGATGGAAGAAGTCACTAAGAACCAGAGGGTGATATTTTGAAGTTGTCAACTTTTAAAATCTATTTCAAAACATTTGTTGCACAAATTTTCTAAATTCTGACAGTTTTTTTATACCCCAACCTCTGTCGGCTGCCTACGTCTATCATATCTAAGCTTCCTTAAAGTTACACAGATTAACAGACAGATCGAGGGGGGGGAGGTTTTGAAAGTAAAATCTGTTCTTACCGCAGGCCCACTCTTCCCAGCGTGGTGCAGCTTGTTCTTCTGGGCTTCCAGGTACTGACTGAAAGGCTTCTGGAGTGAGGGTCCAATTCTAGGCACAGACCTGAAGAACAAGAAGAAAAAAAAAGAGGAAGAAGGAGAATAAGATCTGTAACTCACCCCTTAAAAACTTTGACAGCTGGAAATAAAGATCCCATCCGTCTCCAAACACTGATCCACCAGCAGCCTCTGAGGCCCCAGCCTGCATACAGGCCTAGTGCTCCAGTTGCCACCACCTCTAATTGTTACTGTGAGAAGCAGTAGGCAGCTGAGAGGAATGAAGCACAAAGTCCTCAGTCCTCCTTTTATATTCTTAAGCTCTCTATAGGAGTCTGTGTCAGCCTCAACCAGGAAGTGAGTCGACATGATGTCATCACCTTTAAAACCACTGCTGCTTTCATGGTGGAAATACAGCCAATCAGAATTGACTAATTCTCTCTATTAGACACGAGTGGAAATGCTCACTGGGGGCCAGTCATAACGAATACCATGCCTAACGGTTCGCATGCCATAGATGAACTTTGTTGCTGTGGTTTTTACATTTTGGTGCAGCTTTGATGGAACATCAACCATTAGGTCAAACTTAAAATATACCACAGGCTATAGACGGGATCTTTCTGAATTCAGTCAGCCAGGATGTAAACAGGTTGTCTAGACTAAGCAAAAGGAAGAAAGATAAGAAGCACCAAATGGAGAAAGGGTAATTCCTGCTGCTGAATAATGTTAGATTTTAGTGACTCAGTGTTATCTCTCCAGTCTTAAGACAAAAACAAACATAAATTTAGGCAGAAAAAAAAGACTATCCCACATGTCAGCAATGAAGCTTAATTTGTACAAATCATAGTGAGTCACCAAAGGCCGTCGTGGTGGGAAAGAACCTTAAAATTGACTGAATCAATAAAAAGTTTTTTGTCTAAATATGGTCAACCTTATTTGCTCAGGGCTGCTTAGGAGTGAGCATCTATCAGATGTAAGTGGTCCTAAGTTAGAGTCATGCAATTTTTTCACATAAGAATCACAAATTCTAGTGTATTTAATTGGGTTTTAATTGTAAAATTAAAATTAAATTAAAAGCAAAAATGAAAAAATGTTTTTGAAAAAGTGAATTGAGTGAAACTGAATCTACATGTGTTTAAATTTACATAAACTGATCAAAAAAACATCCTAGATCCCAAACAGATGAATCATTGTAGTTAAAAATCTTCATTACATAATGGGATGAACCCAGAACAAAAAAAGACATAAAGTGATCCCAGGGAGGTATGGATTGGTTTAATTCTTAACTGTTTAGGAGCTGAGAATCACATGGTGTGTTTGACCTCCCTACAGCGCCTGGCCATGCTCCTGATGAGGAGGAAGATGTCCTCCCAGACCCAGATTAAAGCATCAATTGACTGCTGGACAGTGTGAGGTCAAAGTGACAGCGGTGGATGGGACCAGACATAATGTTCCAGGATGTGCTTGGTAGGATTCAGGTCTGGGGACTTGCCAGTCCACAGCATCAATGCCATTCATCATGCTTCCTGCTCCAGCATCTGCTCTCACAGGATCTCATTTTAAATCTGTATTAACTCTATTTTACATTCAACAGAAACAGTCTTCCTGGACACCCCCCACCAGCAACAGCTAAACTCATTGTGTCAGATCATCCAGTTTGAAGGTGACCTCAAACCGCATGCGTGCGTCTACCTTTAGAATTACTCCCACTCAGTAAAAGCATTTATTCATACAGGATCACCAATCAGCGGTCAAAAATGCATGGGAAAATGTTAGCCGATGCAATGCTAACCACAAAAGAAACCAAAGCGAACACATTGACTTGACAATGAAAGGAATTTACTCAGCCTTTCTCCTACACTTACCCCATGAGTGAAACCATTTGCTCCACAATGTGCTTGCTGAAGGTAATGATAACAAAAAGTTTCTGCGGGGAAATGAGAAATATTAATCAGCTTTTTCATTGATAACTTCCAAGGATTTATACAAAAGAAATTCACAGTTCAAAATATCCTACACCTACAAAATTGTCATTTTAAATAAACAGAGTTCATTAAATACAAAACCCTTTATTATCCCAAAGGGAAATGAAACATCATCATGAGACAATAATGGAATTTTTTAGACTCCTTGTTTTGACTGAGCAGAAATTAAAAACACTCATAGAAAAAGATTAGAATTCCTCTTAATTTAATGTAAAAAATGCTTGGAGCAAAATAAAAGGTGAAAAACTGTTAGAGGAAAAAAGAAGATTTAGAAAATTAGTAGAATTGATATATATTGTTAGAACGAAAATGTTGTGTCTTTGTGCACTACAGGAAAGCAATTGTTTTCAAACCCCAATTGTTCTGGATTTAATGCATTCGAACCGTTCTTCTGATAGAAGTTGGACAAATGTTGCCTTGCCTCACTGGTTGGGATCTGTGGCAATGAATGTTGCCCTTTCCTGGACTTGTGCAGTAAAACTGAGTCAGGATCTGGTAGAAGGAATGCCGTTCAGCTCCTACGCCACCCTGTCATGCCGACAGGCTTTCACTTGTGGGGATGTAGAAGTTTATAAGCAACTGATAAAAGAGACCAGATAATTTCAGCTTCCTTTGGGCCTTTTTTCACCAGGTGGGGGGTGTTCTCAGTCAAGGAACCTTTTGACAACCACTGCTGCACAGCTGTGGGGAATCGAGCCTCACTGCTCACAGGCAGTAATTAGAAAACTCAAAACTGGCTCTAAAGCAACACTTTAGGCTGTGGGGGGGAGGTTGTGTGGTTTGCAAAGGACCAAAGCAGGAGGGTGGGGGCATAACCACATTATTATTTTCCTCTGGTTTTGAAACTGATCAGTTTTAAACAGCGTGACACATCGTCCCCCCTGGACGAGATCAGACAGGATAGAACACGTGATGTCTGAGAAGTTCAAGGTACACAACCGGGTGTCCCCCCCTACAGCTTTCAACGTCTGCACCATTTCCTTCTACCCTCTTCTGTCCACTTTACATGACCCATAACCCCCCCACCCCACAGGGAGACATGACCTTCTCAGAGCCCTCTGGATGAGATCACTGACTGGTACCTCCAACAGATTGATCTGGCGAGTCACTTAGAAACAGACAGCATTGTCTATGTTCATATTAGTCACTTGTTTCAGAGTCTGAACTCCACCCTGTAACAACAAAGATTTTATATATCCATTTGATGATTCGCCCTTTTTTTTTTTTTTTATAATTGCAAACTGTTGTTAAAGACTTGTTAGAGGTTTCCTCTTCTCATCTTGGAGCCTCTTGAAAGGTTCTGGAAACTTACAAAAAGCTAAAACAAGGAGGAGGAAAACCCCAAAAGGGCAGAGCAACCGACAGTGAGAGTCAAGCAGAGGTGCACAGTGAGGAGTTTCATAGTAATCAACTTGTGATCTCAGCACAAGGCTTGATCTTCCCCACAACACTTTGAGGTTCTGGAGATTCATCAAAGTACATCAGTCAGCAGTGAACCCTTTTCTGCTAAAGTATAATTCTGATATGCAGACCTATGCTGCGGTTAGACGATTGTGATGATGCGATTCAAAAGGATGAATCATATCAGAAGATGCTACGAGGATCGTTTCTTTAGAAGAACGGAACAAAACCCTGAGAGAACAACCTGAGGTTTACGCCACCTTAGATGAACTCTTTGCGTGCTCCACTGACCTGTATATGCATCTTGATGATGGCTTTCCCGATCAGAGTCGCTCCAAAGAAAGTCCAAAAAGGAACCAGGAAGTGCCCACAAGTTATTCCAGCCAAATCAAAGAGAGGATTAGGAATCTGAAAAAAACAGACAAAAACAAAATACAATCGCCTTCATAGGAGTTCAAACAAGTTTTCATGTACATGCCTTGAAAAAGTATTCACACCATTGAACCGTTTCATCATTTTGTCATGTTACAACAAAAAGCTTTGATGCATTTCATTGGAGACTTAATGTCAACACAAAGTAGTGAAAAACAGTCGAGTTTAAGAAACAAGATCCGGTTTAGAAATCTGAAAAGTGTGACTTTTTAACAGAATGACTACAGCAGATACATTAGGGATGAAGTTGTGAAGTGTGAGGCAGAGTTAGCTTATAGCATCTCAAGAAGTACTCCTTAAGGTATACAATAGGGAAGCACAGTGGCAACAAAAAAAAAAAAAAAAAAACAAGACACGCCATGAAATGTGGCCTTTTGACAAGAAAAGAGGCATTGTTGAAAGAAAGGCGTCAGAAGGACAATGAGCCTAAACATGCAACCAAAGCTAGGAGAAATGGTTGTGATCAAAGCATTGTGTGTGGTAGACTGGCCCAGTTAAAGTTCAGACTAGAAGTCAAATTAGAATCTGAAGCCAGACTTTAAAACCAAGGATTACGGATGTTCTTCATTCAGCCCAAGCTTGAGTCATTTACATACAGAAAAAGGACATATTTCAGACCATATTTATGCAAAGCTGGGGGGTAAAAACTCCTGCAGACCTGCAGCTGCATTGGCTAAGAAAATCTGGTCACATAATATACTGAATAATAGTGAATGAATAGAAATCGATGCCCATTTGCATATTTTGGTGTCAAAAAATAAAAGAAACTCACATCTTTTTCTTCACGATTATTTTTTTTCCCCTCACATGTCTAACTTTAAAATCCCCCCAACAAACAGAAGCATAAACAGGGTTTTAAATACTTTTGAAATCCACAGTATGTTGACCTAAAGAGGACAGATATGTGGACTTACAGAGGCACAAGCCAGGATCCCAAAGAATCCCACTTTCTGCACCATGTGCTGAACTCCTAGTTTGGCTCTTGTGACAAAATCCTGCAAAAAAATATTCAAAGTACATTTTAATTCCTGCCTGCAGTCAGAAATAATTGAATCAATTTGTCTGAAGTTACTTTCAAGCCCTTCAAGACTTTCAGAACCCATGTTATTTTAAAGCTACATTACATTTCAGTCACATAAATTTTACATATAATTTGAGCTTTTCTGAAACATGATCACCCTTCTTTTTTGTCTGAATAAATCAATGCTTTCTTGTGGCTTTTATTACACCATTTTACTGTAACACTATAACAAGGAACAGGAGCTTTGGTAAGAGCACTGTGGTAAACTATCAGCTATTTTCGAGCATGGCAATTTTTGCTTTTTCCTCTCAGTTTGGTAAATCTCGTGGCATTCTGCTTAAATCTGTGGGGTATGAAAGCTCCACAGCTCGTCTGATTGCATCTGTTCCCCTGAGAGGGTTTTAAACTCTGCGGTTTCATGGTAGAGATAACTGCCTCATCGGAGAGGAAATTAGAAGGATGTTTAATGAAACTGGCCCCACTTAATGTTAATTCAATGCAAGTTTTTGTTTAGTCTCAGACTCCTTAATGGAAACACACCCTTTTACAATGACAAGTTTTGCTTTTCACAGTATTTATGGACCTAGTTTGATAACAGAAATAACCCAAACCCAACTTCCCTTTGCTTGTTTCTAATTAGATTCCCTTTTTTTCCCCAATAAAGAGAGCTTGGCTTTCTGTTACATTTATTCTTTATTTTAACTATTTTAATAAGTTCTTCACTTCTGACATGTTGCTCTAAAAAGGGAGACAAAGAAAAACACAGGTGCAAAACTCCTTCTAACCAGCGAAGAGGGACTAAGTGATGGAGACAATGCCTCCGTTTTTGCCTTTGTAATCTCTGTCCTGCTGACTCAGCATCTGATCTAAGCAGCCTCCAGTCATGTGAACTCTGTTCCTGACAGCGCTGTCTGTCATTAGAGCCGGTGAGGAGAGAGACTGAGAAAGATGGAGGGAGGCAAAGAGAGCAAAGCCCGAGGGATGATTAAAGAGGGAGCTGAGCTCGGGTTGACTCACCCACAAAAAGCCTGATTTACTGGAAGTAGAGGGAGGGGCTGCGCTGAAGTCATATGCTGGTTTAGGACCAATCACTGGCCCCTCTGTCTCCACGTACAGTTGTTCATTTTTAAAATGAGGGAAAATTGAATATGAATCATATCATGTTGAGATGATGTGTAATCAAAGCGAGCAGATTGAATTAAAATAAAGTGGTTCGGTTACGGTGCCATTTTTCATTTAAGGCTAAAGAGGATTAAATCTTTTGGCTGTTTTAAAATCTCTGGTAATTTATCAAAAGCTTACATGTTGAGTACAAAGAATTAATGTTCATTAGGAAGATATTTAAAATATTAATATTTATGTAACTCTCACCCTGTCTAGAAGGAATGTCACTTCCATCCCGGGTGACAAGTCAGACTGATTTTAGTTCATTTCACAGAAAAAAAATCTTATTTATTGCTCCTTTAAATCAAAGAATCCTTTAATAAACACAAGTGCTGATATTTCTGACCTGTGCGCCTTCTGCTTGCTCGAGCATCTCCTCAAATTCCTCATAATCTTCATCATCTGGATCAGTTCCTGATTGACGAGCCGCTCTGGCCATAAAATACGGCGGCAGCTCTCCGATGGCGGTCCCTGCACCCTAAACAGACGTGGCTGCAGTTATTATAGGTTCACATTTTTCTAATTAGTTGACATATTAGACCACTGAACCTGTACGTCGGCAGCCGTCTAGGCCAGATATATTCTTGTTGGCTCCATAACTCACCCACATGCAGGCCTCCAGGCGAACCTTTGACATGATTGAGAAGAGAGAGACGCTGGTCTCCACACCTCCTTCAGGACAGATGATCTGGTCTGGGTATGGAGGCTCTGGGAAGTCTGTAGACCCACATTCATAGGCTGCGAGAGTGACGGAAGCTATATGAGGGCCCTGGAAGAGAGAGAGAGATCGGTCATATGGAGGCAATAAGAAAAAAAATAGATCTACTGAAGAATTTGGGTTTAAATGACCATAGAAACCAATTAAATAAAGCAAAAACAGTAAAAAAAAAATGTTTGGCCATATTCTGCTGTCTGGGTTTATTCTTATCTCCAAATAAATAAACAAAAAAGTTATTCAGTCCATTTATTTGGTTCAGATGAAAAGCTGACTTTTTTTCTGTAAGCAAGATGATTTTGCCGTCATTGTTCAAACCCAGAAATGGAGGAAAACCACTGTGGGAATCCTGCGTGCAGCACCTGTTTTGCACATCTATGCTGTTATCGCAGCTTCAGAACCAATGTGAGTCCAAAGCAGCTCATTTTAACGCTTTTTATTTTTAGTTTGGCGACATGTCGGCGAATGCATTCCTTTAAGCCGAGGAAGAGCAACTGCTGGCTAAGCAACAGACAGCGGAACAGGTAGCATTGTGACACAGTGTTTTATTACTACGGTGGCTTGTTAAGTCAAAAGAGAAAATATTCTTTCTGTATTTGGGTTATATTCATGCCTGAATTGAACCACAACAAATTCTTAATGAAAGCGGACAGAGACAACCTAGAAAGGTAGGTCTGGATCCGGCTCTTTGCCTTGAAGATAGTTTGCTTGTTTTTATTCACAACTGCTTAAAAAGGTCCTGTTCAAGGGGGGGGAATGAACTGTGGTCTGTTTAAAGCACATCGAATGTGACAGGTGGGAATATACCCTGCATAATATGTATATATTTTTTTCCATTGTTAAATGGGATAAATACACTTAAATAAAATCCTTATTGGGTTTAATAAAGATGAGAAGATTATATAAGTGTTGCATATATTTCTAATTTAAAAAAACCTTCAAACAAAGAAGACATTAAACTGTTTTGTTCTTTAATTTCCATTAAGTGCAGCTTTTTAATTACATGTTATCATTTCGGGACTGGATGAGGAATTCTAATTGGAGCTAAGTGCTTCCAGTTAGCAGCTTACCATCATTAAATATAATTACGCTTGATCATATTTTGAACTGGTGAACTAATACATTAGTTCACGTAGCATACACTAACTGAGTCACACAATGCGTCTTTGACAGGTAGATCATCATTTCTCTCCAATGATTAGTGATGACACAGGCCCACCTGGCCTCTCCGACAGCTGGCCCACCTGCAAATCAAACACACTTAATCCTTTATGGCACCAGCACAGACAGCCAGCTGACAGATCTCTATAAGGCAGCGTTGACGTAAACTCCTTCAACCCTTCTTCACCCCGACTACAAGCACAGAAGATTCAACAAGAACTTCATTTAAAATTGGTTTTGCATGACCCAACAAGCCAGTGTTTGACGCCAACATGTAGAAAAGAGCTTCCACCTGCTGTTCAATCCAGTCACAGGATTGATTTAAAGAAATCCTTCTAGAACATCCCATTATGATTAGATTTAGAACATATTTCCCCTAAGAAACAAGTTTTTTAAAGTTAAATTTGACTTTTAAATTAAAAGTTGAAATCCTTACTACAAATTTTAACTACATTTAATTATACTTTGTCCCTAGGATAAATGTCTATTGCTTAGATTCCTCATATCACAACTGTAAGATAGTATCCTGTAATCTTAAGTCTGGTTTATTGAAAAGTCTTTGCTATAAAATTGTTACTTCTTGCTTTTTTTAATTCACCAAACATGATCTTAAAGACTCTCTGTTCACAAATGAGCAGCTTAAAGCAACAAGAACCTCTAGATTTCAGTTTCTTTGCCAAAAATATAGACAGAGTGAAAATGTCTGAACTTTTTCAGTGTTAAAAAAATCGCTCATTTGTTTAACCAGTTACACCTACTACCCGCCTTCAATGCTTAGATTGGAAAATATTTCATGATTACATTTCTTTTATTTAAAACCTGATGAATAAATCCAATTTATGTGAGAAACCAACAGGGAGAACAAAGATGGCCTGTTTTGTTTAAAGTTATTATTTATACTGTAATGATACAGTTTAAATGGGTGTAAATAAAATAAGAATAAAAATAACAAATGTTCATTTTTAGAAGAAAATTGAAACCTTAGGATCAGCACTTTTGAATGATGAATCTCTGCGGTGACTGAATCTCATGAGCAGCACCATGATCTAATCCTCCCTGTGGGGCATTTAAATACCGCTCCAGGATTGAGTAAATCCACAGAAACTGTGTGTGTGGTTCATCTTTACAATTATCACATTCAACAAGAATGACTTTGTGAAAAAGAACCAAAATAAGTCCTGAGAACAACGAGAGTCTCGTGAGTCTCGCTGGTCTGGTGAGAAACAGCTTGGTCTCATGTGATACAGCTTCAGCTTTTCTGTGAGGATCTAGAACAGATGTTTTATGGATGTGAGTGTAACAGATCAGAAGTGGGAATGAAATTTGGAAGTTTATCCATAAATGACCTTTCAGATAATCAACAACTTTTCCAACAAACAATCATTCGTCTCAAACTCAATTGAAATAAATAAAGCTGAGAAGCCTTCTAAAATAGGATTTTTTAACATTCTTTTTCTACCAAAAAGAAAACAAATAATTAATACAAACTAATGCTTTTATACAACATAACTGCACAGATAAAAAAAATAATCAAGATGAAGCCATTTTTCCTTTCTGTGTCCAAGTACTCTGCATCTTTAACATTATAACTCATTATATTGAGTATGAATTCATTTTTAAAATATGGTTGGTTTAGATTAACCTCAGCAAATGTTTATACTTATATCAGGCTGAGAATAACACCAAGCAGAGGAGCAGGGTTTCAGATATGGGACTTTTACAAAACAGACAAGAAGGGAAAAGGTCCCACTTCCTCTGTAGAAGCAGAAGAGAGTGAAACTAAACCCCAACAGATTTAGATTCTGACA
>JAUZNJ010061496.1:0-27703 GCA_034780135.1 Jordanella pulchra
AGAAAAACGAGCCAATAGGGCCGTAAAAAGCTCAAAAAAAAAAAAAAAAAAACAGTACTACTGTAAACGTTTTTCTGATGCAGTCAAAATCGGATCCTTTGGAGGCATGTGATTTAAGAAAGGCTAAACTCCCACCCTGTATCCTCTTCAGCAATCATGAGAGAACTCATACATCTATTTTTAAAAGACAACCTGTGGTTATAATGCTCAGCACATCCTACTATCATCCTAAATTCTTTGGTGGACCATGACGGGGCCTGTTATAAGTACAACATATCCTGTTAAACCACTGTAAGGTCTTGTCCTTTGTGCTGCAGGGGTGTTTTGGAGGTGTTTTTTAGATCTTTTTGGATCCTTTTAGACTTCTTTGCCAAAGAGTTGCCATCTTGACCTTTCAGTGACCAATAT
Source organism: Jordanella pulchra (assembly GCA_034780135.1). Classification (NCBI taxonomy): domain Eukaryota; kingdom Metazoa; phylum Chordata; class Actinopteri; order Cyprinodontiformes; family Cyprinodontidae; genus Jordanella; species Jordanella pulchra. Next base: position 409 of record JAUZNJ010061496.1, read on the forward strand.
ACTTGCTCTCAGTTTATTCGGAAACCTTGTAACACTAATGAGTGACATAGAAATCGGGGTGATAAAATGGCTAGTGAGGCACTGTTTGGACATTTTCACTTCAGCCTGGTGTAATGATTTTTGCCGTCACCTTAAACATTACTTGTTTTGTGTCAAAGCTAATTTACACTGTTATTCAGGTTGTACACTGACCACTATACATTGTACTAAAGTATGATGCTCAGCATTATTCCATAAAAATAAATTAAATAGTTACAAAAAGGTGTGGTGTGTACTCATTACAAATATACTGGATAGCGCCATTTGAAACTGACAAGAGTTTCTGGCATCTAATTAACTACTCATGCAGGAAAGAATCCAGCTGTATGGGTTGACATAAAGTTTATCAACCTTCAACTTCACAGCAAAAGTATCCTCTTAGTAATACACAATATAAAGGTTTCTTTTTGAATGAGACAATAAGAAAAGACAATGACTCAGACTGTCTTTGATTTGAATACACATTTGTGAGTGCTTTGTATAAACCTTGAAATTGTGATCTTAATGAAAATATACATGATGAGTAACATTTTCATAATTGTATTTGTCCTATCTTGCATTTGTCCACTGGTCTCAATATTAAGGCAAATACTCATCACAAATTTGCCTACAGAAATGAACCATAAAAAGATAATGAAATGTAGTATATCTGTCTTTGTTGCATGCAAATACATCAGTCTTCTAAATTCTTCCACCCAACTCTCTGAAAATTAACCCAACATAGTGTCATGTGTCAAACAACCTTCTCTTGGATCTAATATCAGTTTGCCCCAGTTTTATTGAGTTACACCACAGAAAGAAAGTCATAAAGAAATGATGCTGACAGGGTGGGTATCCTTTTTATAACTGACTTTTAAAATGATCTATGTTTGACATTTATTGCATGATTTAAACCCTTAAAATAATTTTTTTTCTTCAAACAAGCTTCTAGAAATGAAAAAAAAACATCAGTAAAATTGTTATTTGGGCTGCCCAGAGGTTGTTTGTAATGATATATTCAATAATGTGGTTCTTAACGAAACACAGAATATATGTATTTTTGATCTAATAATGAAAGCTGTCAATACTGATTACTCAAACTGCCTATTCATTATAGAGTAACACAAATTGAGAAGATCATCCCCAGCAAAAGAGAGACATAATTTTTAACAAATGCATAACGGAAAGACTTTTCTTCACAATTTTTTAAGGAGTTTGCTAAAAGTTTTTTTTCTTTCTTTAGAAAATATCATCCATGTTCACTCATTTTTATAATATTTTTATTTTCTGTTTTTAAATTAATAAAAAAATGATTATGCTACATGTTTGATTTAATTTCTACAATTAGATTTGTTACCATTTAAATGATTTGTGTGTCAATATACTAATTTGATAACTTGATGACTGTTGTTTTTACATTCATATTTCAAAACTGAACAAACCTTACAACATAGTAGTTCCAACTATTTAAGTAAGATATTTAACTATTTGATTGTTATATCTTTTTCTGTTTCAGATGAAGACTCTCTTTTTATCATCTATTTATGACTCCTATAATACTTCCTCCAACGATGCCCTTCCCATGTTTATGCAGTGCTTTCTCTCCTATCCAAGCACATTTATTTTTACTGCCTATTCAATCACCAAATATCTCCTATTTATTCCACTCTGCATCTTCATTTTTTACATTGCTCTGCATCATTGGAGGTCTACATCCTCAACAGCAACAATTCGTCCCGCCGACTACTTCATTTATAACATGGTCTTTATGGAACTAATTTCTATTGTTGGAAGTGTCTTCTGCATTTACGGTCTCTATGGCAATCATTTAGTCATTCTGCATGCAGGGGGCCTTTTTACTTCTTTTTCTTGGTATGGACAGGCTATGTCTCACATCCTGGTATCTGTGGAGGGCTACCTGGCTACTGTTCATCCTATTGCTTACATGGGTTTAAGAAAAGAAAGAGGGAAAAGACTTCGAAATGCAGAAATTGTCTGTAATTGGCTCCTTGCCTTTCTAGGGATGAGTTTAGTTATGATTGACTCCTACTTCATCATTATGGATTTTACCATCTTGATTCTGTCGTTTTCAGTCATTTTTTTCTGCAGCCTTTCTGTTCTGCGTGTTTTGATTTGTTCAGGTCCAAGGAACAAGGGAAAGGTTAGAAAAAGTTATGATCAGGTAAAGGGGAAGGCAATGTTATCAATTGTCATTATACTAAAAGTGCTACTATTGAGATTCACTTGGAATCTGGCTTGGGTTGTGATATATATATTTTTTGGAAGAGCAGATTGTTTGGTATTGATTTGTTGTACCTTCGCCAGTCTACCCAGCAGTCTGGTTTTACCTCTGCTTTTTCTTCATAGAGAGGGAAAGTTAGTGTGCTGTAGCACAAACAAAGAATAACACATTTTCATGTACAGTTGGCAGTAACTACAGAAATTACATTTACACAGTTACAGTATATTTACTTAACTAACGTTTTGAAAAAAAAAAACCTTTTAGCTGTTCACTGTTCTTTTTACTTTTCTCTAATATTCCTGTGAGAGTATTTCTTTGAAGAAAATGTGTGGTTACTCTATCTACAACTTGAGTAAGTAGCAATTTTCCAAGATACTTTTTTACTCCTACTTTACTAATTTCTTTGATGACAACTGAATTTGAACTTCTGAAAAAAAACAATATCAAAATAGTTCTACTCCTAAATGAATAAACTTTTTGCGTACTCTACCCACCTCTTTTCATGTTATTCATATATCTGTCTGTTAGTACCTATCTAAATTACAGAACTACGAATCATTATTTCCTGTAAGATGTTATTTCTAAAGAGATGATGCTTTTTTGTTTAGTTCAGTTTAAGTCAGAAATTTGTTTTAACTACTATGAGAAAGTAAGAGGTTAAAGTGATTTCACCATACAGACAGACGGGAAGGTCAGAGTTCAGGTCTGACTTATTTATTTTGTTAAAATTAAATATATAGAAATTAATTCAGATAGAATTAAGTTAGATTAAGCAATTTAATTACATTTTTAATTACTCAGCTGGATATATATTATTAATCTTAGAGGAGTTGTTTTTGTCTGTAGCAGGTTAAAAGCAGAATGTCTTTAGCCCGACTAAGTGATGCACACATTTCTCTCTATTAAAGGTGCTGTTGCTGCTCTGTTTGTACAAAGCTCATACGTTGAGCTGGGATTTTTTGCTAGACTGTACTGAAGATACAACAGTTATTTAATTGCTTTACTTCTCTTTCAAAGAAAATATGGAGCGATGCTGTGATGTTTCTGTGTAAACTTTTCATTTTCAACTTTTGTTAGAATGTAATCAAATTTTCATTTTTTTATTGAATTGGATCTCTGTATATAAACTTTATTCGCTCACCTTATAAAATGGTCCCTGTATAAATAAATAGAATTGAATTAAAGCAGTAGTCTATGTCAGAAGCCACTGTTTCTTAAAGTACGATACTAAAATCAAATTGATAAACAAATGTTGAAAATGATATACAGACAAACTAAAAGGAGAATGTTCATATTGTTTATTGTTATTTAAAATGACTTCTTTACTCATCCAGTATGGAAATTAGCTGCAACACCGAAAGAACTATGGGTAGAGAGTTTAAGCAAGAGGAGCGGGAGAAACTCTGTAGATTTCCAAACTGTTTTCTCCAATTTATTAATAAGCTGGGATGGTACAATAAGAACACATCGAATTCAATGTCATAACAGAGATCATCCCAAAGCGCATAGTGTGTCATGCAACATTCAAAGCACCATTCAGATGAAGATGACTTTGATTGCAAACTAAAATTTTTCCTTTGTTTATCATGACAAATAGGCGATGAAACTGACTACATTTGAAACCAGCTCCCACAGTGGATAAGTCTAAAGCTGCCCCATGGTGCTTCCGTAGTGATACCCCTGTATGGTTAAGCAAGTGCAAATTGGTGTGTTTGCACATGTGAGCCAGCTTAGCCTTCCCCACCCTTAACACACAAGTGCTTAACAAAGAACCATAATGGCAGGCTTAGGTGTTGCGATTCTGTTTTAGAATCTATATTTTTAGAAGCTAGTGAATTTAACGTGGATTACTTGTTGCTCTGCTCTGTCCACACAAATACCTTTTTTCTCTCTTTTCTGAATTGATCTGCTCTTACATTCTCCTTTGACCTTCTTTCTTCTGTGTGGCAGCACAAGCATACAACGCTGTGGCATGACATAAGTATTACAACACCTATTAGAAATTTGTTGGCTTCAGTCAGTTTTATCTTTACCCTAAAACACACATACACACACACACACACATATATATATATATATATATATATATAATACATACAGTATATAATAAATTTTTCCTCCAAATCTCAATGGTTCAGCACTTTACATTATGTAGGATTAGGATTTATTCCTAAACTCCCTTATTTGCAGCAGTTTTTTTTAAATAAAGAGCCTAATAGCAAACCTATATGCTAAATTAAAGAGCAATAAATGGCTGCACTATTAAACCTAACATTCTAATCTATTGCAGTCATACTAAAAATGTCACACAATGGAAGGATTAATCAAAAACTGAAATATACATCACACCTGCTGTGGCTTATCTCATCGAATGGGTTCTGCTGTTGGTCAGTGTTTTGCATATTGTAGAGCTTGACTGACGGAAATTTATTTGATTATTATTATGCAAAACATTTCAACATATGAATAGTTTGACAACCTGCAAAAAGATTCCTTTGCACTTTAAGGAATTTTTGATCACTTATGTCAAGTTAATCTCAACTGGGACCAGAAGAGTGACATTGTAAAGGTGAGTGCACTAAGGGAAAGAGAACAGAGCTTGACATGGTTTGTCATATTGCTTTTACTTCAAAATGAATTATACACTTACTGATGGTAAAATCTACTGAACGAAATTAGTTTTAGTGGAAAAAAAAGAAAAACGAAAGAGAGACAGAGAGAGAGAGAGACGGAGAGAGAGTATGTGAGAGAGACATAAATACATACATATATACTTTTTAACAACATACAGTAAAACTGCTTTAAAAACCACAACTGCACACAGTGGCGGTTCTAGACAATGTTTACTAGAGGAGCCAGGGTGCAGCCAGTGTGTTATCATGGGGGCACACAAAAGCATAAAACTAATAACATTTTCACAACATAATATATTAAGAGAGCCACAGAAACAAAGAGCCACTTGTGGCTCCGCACTTAATGAAGTGAACTTTTCACATGATTTAATTTATTTAAACTTTTATGTTGATCCAACTAAAAATGTGTATTTTGGTTTAAAAATGTTCATTTTATTTACCTAAAAATAAAAAAAAAAAAATCCCTTACCATGGAGAAGTAAAGGCAACTGAAACAATGATTTACTAAATAAATATATCCTAAAACATCCAATAAAGCAATTCATTGGACTATTAGCCTAATATACATTCATAATTCAGGAATATTACATATTTTTTATAATTTGTGAAAGAAAATTATTAATAGCTAATAATAGTTTAATCAAATGAGAATTAGGACTTAAAAAAACTGAGAAATTCATCTGTAACAAATTAGAGTATATATACGGTTCAAATAACGTTTAACAGATGAAAACTGTGATTCTATCTAAATATAACTGAAGCTATGACCACATATCATGTTATGATGTTATGCTATGATCATAAGTACAACAGATAGGTAGAGAAAAAAAAATAAAGGGGTAAAATGGAGTTATCATTAAATATATATGTTCCAGTGAATCATTGTTAGAATTTCCTTTTAGTATTATGTCTTCAGTACAGAGGCCATAACAGGGGTCAGAACCAGTTCTACGGGGGCACTGGCCCCTGTTGGCTCCTGTCTAGCGCTGCCCATGACTGCACACAAGGAAAAATGAATGAGACAATTGGTTCAAAAGGAGGAACAGCCTAATCCTGACTTATAAACATTAAGGTTGCACAGGATCTATGCAAACAGAGTAAACATTTAAACAGCATCTAGATATTGAATGTCTAGGTGATTCTTGAGATAAGGATATAAAGTTGTTTTTTTTTTTTTCTTTTGGTTTTACTTTGTTGTTGTTTTATGTTTACCTATAGTAAAGTAAAATTTGTCCAATTAATGCACCTCATTCCATTACAATGTATTCATATGAGCAGATGTAGACTCAGTCGTATACAATATATCTCAACCTGTTTTAATTTAAAAGAGGGTTGTTTTAATAGATCATTGCTTACTCTTGTCTTCAGTGAACATATGGCAACATGTAGACATTCAGATGTTTGTGCAATTTCCAATTCACTCTCTAAACTATTTGCTGTTGACATTGTTGCTAATCTACTTCTTATGGCGTTTTCTCTTCCAGATGTTGGTCAACTTGTCTTTCTCCAACCATTCTATTGTTAATTGTCATTTCTACAAAACGGATTATTATGATTGCTACATCACTAACCCTAACAAGATTTTTTTTATCGTTTTTAACATCACCCATGTTGTCCTTCTTTTTCCACTCTTTGTTTCCATCCTTTGTTTGGGGCTCCAGCAACGACAGTACAACCATTTCACTTCCTCTGCAGTAAAAATAAACCATTCTGACATCTTTACATACCACATGGTCATTATGGAACTCTTTGGTGTGTTGGGGTGTATTGTTTCCTTTACAGGAGGCTGCATGGAAGATCTGGACGTATTGGTTGACGGTCTTACTATGTTTTGGTTCACTTGGTATGGGCAGACAGCCTTTCACACCCTGACCTGTTTGGAGCACTACCTTGCTGTGGTTCATCCTATGACTTACCTGAGATTAAGAAACGAAAAAGGAATAAGAATCCGAAATATCAGCATTGGTTGTGTCTGGCTGCTCTCTTTTTTGGGGGTTGGTGTTTCGACAACAGAATACTACATTTGTTTGGATATGTGTGTCCTGGTATTAACCATAACAGCTATCGCCTTCTTTAGCATTTCTGTTCTCTGTGTTCTAAATCGTCCAGGCCCTGGTGAACAGGGCAAAGAGAGAAATGATCAACCAAAGCAGAAAGCTATTTACATCATTGGGGTCATACTTGGGATTCTGATGGTGAGGTCAACAGTTGAAACGGTTCGGACTTTTCTGGATCTGTCAGGACATAGCACGGAGTGTATAGTGATGGTAGGAACCTTCTGGGTAAGTTTACCCAGTAGTCTGGTTTTGCCAGTGCTTTATCTACAAAGAGCAGGGAAATTGGAGCGTTGCATAAACATTTTTAAATGTAACACTTCATAATTACCTTTGTTTATATGTCCTTTCACTTTTAAACCTGGATAGGTCCATATAGATAAAGATTATGTCTTAATTTATCTTGATTTAATCAAAGAGCAGCAATTCACAGCTAATGTTTTCTCAAGGTACTTTACAGAAAAAGTTGATGAACTCTAGTTCTGTTGCAATCTGTATCTAGTTTTAAACTAATACAATTAAATTAATAGTACTATAATTTTTTTTTTGTTTAGAAATTCTTAATCAGCTCCGTATTTTGGATTAAGTCAACAGCTATCAGAACCTGTTGCTCCTGGATGAGCATATAATGACAGCAAACAGTGGCTTGTTGTGTGTTATTGACTGCAGTAATCCCTCTTATCTAGCATACATCTGGTACATCTGATTTCACCATAAATCTGGTGAAATCATCAAAAGCAGAAATCCCCTTTAACAAGATAAAGCTCCAGCAGAACAGCCACTGGTCAGTGTGTGTTATCTGCCATGACTGACAAAGGTTTGACAAGATAAAGCGGGCAGACACAGAAAAAAAGGATCATTTGTCCCTGTTTCCGGTCCCCCAATAATTCAAAACTATGATCTAACTTTAAAGCTGCTGTTTAGCCATTTATCACGATACTCTTGTCTTCTTATAAAAAAACAAAGATTATGTCCCCATGCCAGGTGTAAAATGTTTAATAGTGTGAATTGCTTCTTCTTCTTGTTAACAAATACCAAAGTTATTTAATTTTCTTTGGAATACTATATTACCCATAAAACAAATGACTTTAGAAGAAGTACTTATGTAAAATTTAGAAGATAACCTTCATCTCTTAAGTTTACAAAACTGGTTGACCTTAAAATTTGTCTCTCCAAATTAATTTTAAAAGCATTTATGACATAAATCTGACATAAGAAACTGACAAAATATCTTTGTATTTTAACACAATCATGCAAATAGTCACTGAATTTTGAAAGTGTTTCATTCATACTTTTTACCTGAATTTCAGCGCAAATATTCTCACTATCCACTTCTTACATTCTTGAAATTAACTTGTTATTTCTACATCTATCGATAACTGCATAAGATGAAAGTTGAAATGAAATGTGAAATCTACTGCATGTAGCAACAAAAATGCTGCAGAGGTGAATAAAAACACAAGATAAAATCAAAACATATGTTAGTGAAACGTAGATGAAGACTGAACTGGGGAACATTACAAAATATGTTACTTTTGTACTTAAATATATTTCTGAACATGCTTTTTTTACTTAAGTTTTGCAATCATGAGATGAAACATTACAGAAATGTTAATGAATAGTTTGGAATGAAGCTGGAAATATTTTCCTGGTCTCTAAATGAAATAAAATTTGCATTGCAAACCTGGAGGCAAGCATTGAAAAAGTAGATCATTTACATCATTCCGACCATAAGATTTGTTGTTGATGTTTTTACTTTATTTTTTTAATATACTGAGTCTGATGATTACATCACTATAGTTGTGATACCAATCTATCTTTTTATATTTTATCATGCTTTACCCACAAATGTTAATGTGTTGTATTAAGACTTAATGTGACAGATCAATATAAGGTTGTATGATATTGTCAAGAAGTAAATAATCTTTCTATTTCTTTCATGAAAATGTTTCCTATTTTGTTCTTCTTTGAAAAATGGTTTGCAGAAATGGGAATTTTTTTTTTGTCATTAAACTTCTGTTTGGATTTAGCTCCTTGCGCTTTGCATTGTGTTTAAGTGGAAAACCAGTTCATCATTTAAGCTGTCGGTCATGCATACTGCGACCACAGCCTGATCTGTCGTGCCTGAGCTCACTATCTCAATGTGTGATAGACCTGGATCAGATATAAATAGTTCAGCTTAAAGGGTAGGTGGAATTGTTAGAAATGAGTCTCAGATTCATAAAAATAGGTTTTTATGTACTCTGCTCTTCATACATGCTTTTATATGCAAATAACTACTGTCTTAGGGTGCTATTTTAACTTTCAGATGTTTCGGCTGAATTGAGTAATTCAAATGAAAGTGTTCTTATCTGTTGATATAATACCATAATAACTGATATTAACAGATTTTTGTAACAATATATCAAAAGAAGGTTGTGTTTTATTCAGTAGAATAGCCTGCATGTTTCTATATGACTTTACCCTCATTTTATCATTTCTATCTCTGAAAACATTAGAATTATACTTTACCATCATCTGTGCAAGAGCATTGATAATAGTATGATCCTATGCTTTCAGGTTTGTGTCTTATGGAGTCTTTTTTTTTTTTCTTTTTGAGTCACAATCAAGTATTATTAGTATTTAGCCATTAAGGCAGATTAATTCAGACTAGCCTGTTAAAATCTCCCAACTTTAATGATTTACTTAACCTTTATACTGTATATATTTTTGAAGTCTGTAATCTTTCAAAAAATAAACTGACAGAACCTCAATTAAAAAATAAATATCTGAACTAACTTTTTGAAATATATATTTTAGAATACCTTTGTTTGTAAAGTCATTCAGAAAGAGAAATTTATATGGTTGGCTGAAGTAAAAATTTTACTTAAATTTTGACTAAACTAAAATGTTTTGGATCAATGTGCATAAATTGTAATAACATGTTTATATAATATACATCTTCCCTTCTGTGTTTATTTTATTTTTTTTCTGACAGATGTTGTCGACATCTTCCTCCTACAATGTCTCCCTTCTGAATTCAGAGGTTTTCCATAAAAACCCTCTTTTTTGCTTATTCACAAATCCAGGACAGATGATCTACAGTTTCTTCAATGTTATCCATGTGATCCTTCTCCTCCCTCTCTGCAGTTTTATTCTATACTTTGGTTTTCAACAGATAAAGCTGAAGAACTCAAATCCCTCAGTTACACCAATAAGTCATTGTGACATCTTCACATACCATTTGGTCTTAATGGAACTGATTGGTGCTTTGGCCAGTGTTATCTCTTTTTTTGGAAACAATATGGAAAAAGCAAACATATTTATGAACAGTATTTTGATATATACTTTCACCTGGTATGGGCAAATATTCTTCCACACTGTAACATGTGTCGAGCGCTACCTGGCTGTGGTTCATCCCATCACTTACCTTTGTCTAAAAAATGAAAGAGGAATCCAGCTCAGAAATATCTGCATGGTTTGCATTTGGCTATTTTGCATTGGGGGGAGTTATGCTGCTAAAAGACAATATTACATTTATTTAGATTCCTTCCTTCTGGTGTCATCTACCATGGTCATCATTTTCTGTAGTGTTTCTGTTCTCTGTAATTTGATCCGTCCAGGACCAGGTAAACAGAGTAGGGAGAGGACTGATCAATCAAAGCAAAAAGCTTTCTACAACATTGTGGTAATACTTGGAATTTTGATGATCAGGTTATGTTTTGATCTTATATGGGCAGCTTTGTTTCTTTCAGGAAACACAGCTCAATGTCTAATGATATCATGTGCTGGTTACATTAGTCTTCCAAGTAGTCTGGTTTTGCCTGTTTTGTTTCTTCAAAGAAAAGGAAAATTAAAACCAATTTGTATTTAAAAAAATATTTTTTTTATTTTCAATGATCTTTAAATTGAAGGTTCTGCTATGCTGTGGTCTTTATAGGCAACAGTGATGCAGAATAAAATCCTTAAAATTGATGATTAATCGTTGGACAGAATTTGGAGATATTTGACTTAGGGAGGTAAAAGTGATCCCTGCTCTTCATTCAAAACAGTTTGATCTCACCAACTCGAAACCCCCAGTGAAGAAAGCAGGGGTCTTTGCCCAACATAAGTATTGAACTCCATTGTCAAATACAGCCTCAAAAGGACCTCATCCGTTCTTTGTGCATCTTCATTTGTAACAACCATCCTCTCTATAACTGAGGATAATTTTACTTTGTCTTATGTTTGAAAAGAATGTAGACATAAAGTGTTGTGTCTTCTGATCATTAAACTGTAAAGTGAGCCCATGAAGTACTTGTAAATGATGTAAATTACTTGTATATTCATACTTACATACATACTTGCATAACTAAAAATTGTGGTTGTCTTCCTTTCTTTAGACTAGATATTTAAACCAACATATAATCAACAGAAATGTGTAAAGTTTGAACTCTTTGGCAGCTAACTCCACCTTGGCACAAAAAAAAAACTATTTATATGCATCACTAAAGTGTAAACTACCGAGTAATTGGAAAGCAAATTACTTTTACAGCCATGTACAAAGCTGTCACCTTTATCAATTACCTACTATATAATAAGTTTTAATAAACCCTGAAAAATGGATTGCAACCATATGTGTTCCTTTTATTGGTTAGATTCTCTATTGAATGTTCAAATCGCCCTGTTTTTCTAATAATATATATTTTTCACAAGATTTATAGCATTAACCGAATCCTGGGGTTCAGTTAAGATAATGTCATTTTTGATTGCTGAGCATCAACCCCCTGACACTATAATTTAATGTGAGTCCTTCATCACAGAATCATATTAGCTTCATATTTCACTGATAATGACAGTGAAGAATCTGTACAATCTCAGGCTTAATTGAGGTTAAAAAAATCTCACTTTGGCAAAAACTGTTTGTCTCTCCCAGAGGAAAAAAAATCATAAAAAATATGTATCTACATTTTTTAAATATCTGTAATTGCTTGTAGCTTTTTCTGTTGCCTTATCTAATAGAGGAGTTCTTTTATTAAAACTAGCAAACAGGTTTTTACTCACTTTACTTAGGTCTTAAAGCTGCACTCAGTTGTTTGTAAATCACGTGTAAATCTTACTACTTAGAGCTCTACTTCTTTATACACTGTAAAGGCCAAATTTATGGAGAGCAGATAAATTCCTTCCAACAGATTCTCCTTCGTGTTTCCCATATGCATCCATCTGTTTAGAAATTACAAGGAATCTCCAATAGTACTGACTAGAGGCCTGATTTATTAAATTCCTTAAGAGCGCTGAATTGTTTGTTCACCCGAAAAACTGCTTGAGAAATAAGTACGCTTGGTGCATGTGATCTACTCAGAATGCAGAGTTTGGGAGAGTAAAGTGGATTTATATTGCATGTACTTGAAATTTGCTACAGCACAATGCACAGTAGGTAGGAGAAGAGGCAGGTAGGAGAGAAGAGAAAACATATTCATCTTTTGAGAGGAATGGAAAAAAGACCATGATGTTATCTTTTTAAAGATCCTAGATTTTCTCTTAGTATTTATTAAAGACAATACTGATTTATAAAAAAAGAGAAAATGTTTTGCGTCTTTGCCACCCCCCTCTCAAAGAAAGAATGGAGCATTAAATTTTTTTTTTATCAATTGTCATTCTAATGCATAGCTTAAAGGACAAAAGAGAGATCAAAATGCAGCATCCCAGATATATGAAATCAGTAATAAAATAGAAGGATACCGAGGTATGGTATTTTCTATGATAGAATCAAAGAAAAAAAAATTATAGACATTTTCAGTCCCTTGTGAACGTCATCTTCACCTGTGCTGCAGTTAGTTACAGATATTATTTTTCTCTGTTTTATCTTTATTTTAAAGGCAGCTTTTTTGCCAGTTACTCTTGTAGTAGTTTCAGTTGGGATTCAAAGTATACACAGATAAATGCAAAGCCACACAACACCTTAAGGATCCTTCACTTCTAAAATTATTGGGCACACCAGAAAAAAAATTTCTTTAGGAGCACAATCCCGCGCTCAAATGATTCATCATTCAAAATGGATAATCAGAAGAATTGTGTCAGTGGTGATGTGGTATCTCTTCTATTTGGCCCCATGTGAGTCCTTAGTTTTTGTGGAAGTTTGCACCTAACTTTTGAACATAATTATTGACTAAGAAATTGCACTTATAATTTATTTCAGGCTAAAAAAATAAACTTGTATGTGGTATTTACATTGCAAATCCCTCTACCATTTTACATATCCTTTTGTTCAACATATGTTATACACACTAATGGATTGCAAATGGTATTTTGATTAATTCACAGACGCACTTCTTGGTGCACTTGGTTAGCAGTTGGCTTTGCATGCTCTACTTGGTTTGCATGTGTTTTTTTTCACATAAACCACTATAGATTAAGCTATAAAGGGACTTGTTGTGTCTACCACTAGGTGGTGTACAAGAATAGGTGAGAGAGGAGAAGAAAAGGAGAAGAAGAGATAAGATGGAGGAAAGGATGTTACTGTACTGCTGAGCAAGTTATGAATAAAGCTGCTAAGAGTTCTTTGTCTACTTGAGCTTCTACCTCTTCCGAGCTTCAAAACATAACAGCACTGACACTTGTCTTTCCTTCTTTATTGAGAAGATCTATGGAGGCCTTAAAAAACTCTGACCAGCAATATTATCCCAAGAACCGGACTGTTTTTTTTGTTAGTTTTTTTTTTTTGCTTTTGGTCAGAAGTTAGATTGTTCCAAATTAGCTGAACTACTATGACAAAACATTGATTGGCTTTGATATGTGAAACATTCAGTATATCAATTTAAATGGTTGAAAAATAATTATTAAATGGAAGTAGTATGCTTAACCTTGAGGTCTGGGTCATGTATCACTTTGGAAGCCAGGCATTTTCAGGAACATTATTTACTTATTAATTAAACAAACAATATTTGATTAATCTAACATATTTGAATTAACCTTACAAAGACAAATTGAGGGAAGGTGGGGCGGTAAAATATTCTTTGTATTGTACAAAAAGAATAGGAGAAAAGGTTTCCATAGCACGCAGAAAGGAAGACAGTGCACTCAAATACATTGATAAGGTTTGTATTTTTTTTGCCTCTTTAATGAAACAATAATTTTTGTAATATGGTGCAGAATTTTAATTGATTGACTAAGATGTTTTAAAGGCATGAACATCTCTTAGTGCATGTGTGCAACCTGTTTAGATTAGATTTTCCTAGTCAGAAACTTACATTCATCACTTCAATTGCAAAATGATTGTTCTTCGTTACGTTTTTTGAATGGGTTGCAGCCTACCGTAGATTATTAGACATGTTCAAAGCCAGTAATAAAAAGTTATTTAAAAAAATCTTAATCACTTAAACATTTTATATTTATCAGGAAAAAATATTTAGTAGGCAAACATACGGTTTGTAGCTACTAAAAACGTATTTGCCCATCTCTGATTTCATGTGTTTGACCTGAACTGACCTATAAGGAGGTTTGCAGGACTTTAAAGCTCAAACTGAGCGTTTTAAGGCAACACAATAAAAATATATATACATATCCTCATATATAAGTATGTATGTATTATACATAAACCAATTGCACTAAAGAAATAAATTTAAAAACTAACTTCTGCTGTTTTTGATGTTTACTGTGACATATAGAAATGTGATAGATTTGGTGCCATAGAACATATAAAGCATAAAGAATTTAACAGCGAGTGAAAATATAGGTTGGCAATCAAAATAAAACATAACAAGATGAAAAAACTGGAATAAACTGTAAGTGGATAAGTTCAGCTTTACGATGGTTTAGTGTTAGAAAACACTCCAGAAGGATCAAAGATTTCGAAAGGGTTGGATATGAAAGCTATAAAGACAAAATTACCTTCCCTCTCCCATGCTGTCTGGTTTGGCTGCGTGATGTCAACTAATGTTTTGACTGTATAATATCTGCATGCAACCAGGGCATTCAGTCCCTACAAAGATGGCTGCCTAGAAAGAGGTTATTACCGACCTGAAATATTTAGCCTCTTCATTAGAAAACAAGGCTTTAATATCTATTTTTCATACTGATGCTCTGATACAACGTGTGTTTCAGTTAGCTGAACACATGGACACAGATGTTCAGTTGCCTGCCAAACTTGGTATGCCTGAATTCCAGACAGAAACTGCAGCTACTACATTGGGAGAACAAATTCAGCCAAAGACAAAAATTCAGTCTCCTGTCTTTTTTCTAAGTAGGTTTGGAAATAGGGATGCTTACCTTTTGCTATACGTGAAAGAAGGACACCTTCATCTTATTGTTCAGTGAATGGGTTACAGGAGAAGATGACTCCTATTATTTTCCATCATACATGAGAATATATGCCTAGTATATCTGCTGGTATTGTAAATTCAAAAGTTATTCTGCATTAAATCTTTTCTTTTAAGTTGTTGAGTGTATTCTTTGTGTTTGTACTTTAACGTCACCATGGATTAAATAGATTTTATAATCCATTGTGTTTGATTGATTTATATTGTAGATGTGAAACACATTAAAAAATGATACTAACAAAAAGCACAAGTTTATTATATTAAATATACTATTGTCAATATAGAAAACTCCCCTTTGTTTCCAATAGTTTCCTTTATATTTTAGTGTTTTCCACTTGAATTAATAAAACATATAATTTGGTTAGATATCATACAATGTCCTAACAGTGAAATTTATTAGAACCCAAATACATTTTTTATTATTGCTGTTCTCTTCTAGATGCCGGTAAGGAATTCATCATCGACAAATTACTCCAGTCCTGGTTTATATCACTCTCCGTTTAAATCTCCCAACTTTATTGATATGGAGTGCATTATTGCTCAAGAAAGCAAATTCCTTTTTGTTGGATTTCTTAATGCTAACAGCTCAATTCTCCTCTTGCTATGCCTCCTTATCCTTTACCACAGAGCACATGAATGGAAGCAAAGGGGCAACACTTCCACCTTAGTTTCAACAATGAGTCACTCAGACTTTTTCACCTACCACCTAGTCATCATGGAGCTGATTGGTACCTTTGGATGCATTGCTTGCTCTTTTGGAATCTACTTAAATAATTTCGAGTTACTTGTTGGGGGTGCCATCCCATGGTTTTACTCTTGGTATGGAGAGACACTTTTTCACATTGTGACCTGTCTAGAGCGCTACCTGGCAGTTGTTCATCCTATTATCTACATGCAACTGAAAAATGAACGAGGGCTCAGAATCAGAAATATCAGCGCCAGTTGTGTCTGGATCCTTTCATTTACTGGGATAGGTTTATTATGGAGAGATGTGTATGTCATCATGAATTTCTGCTGCCTTACTGTAGTCCTAGCCACTGTTGCATTTTGCAGCTTCTCTACACTTCTTGTTTTGATTCGCCCAAGTCCAGGACAACAGGTAGGAGGAGACCAATCAAAGAAGAGGGCATTCTACACCATTCTAGCCATACTGGTTGTACTGTTGTTAAGGTTTGTTGCCAGTCTGTTTTGGACTTTAGTATATGCATTACAAATAAGCTTTGGGTGTGTGATCATGGCATCAACAGTCTGGTTTTCTTTGCCCAGCAGTTTGGTATTACCTCTACTGTTTTTACATAGAGCAGAAAAGCTAATTTGTTGTAAAATAAGAATCTAAAAAGGGATAAACTGGAATACCAACAAAAACATGCTGCTTCAGAAAGTTAAAACTGAAAATAACTCTGATGTAAATACAAGAGGTTGATTAATGAGACAGAAACAGAAATTAATCTACTTAACTTTACTCTGCAACATGGATATCAAAATATATCATTTAAGAGTAGTTATCAGTATATTATTTATATACTTAAAACAACTACTTATGCTGCCTTCACACAAACTTTTCTGTTTTAGTTTTTTTAGAACTCAAGATGAGCAGGTTTTTTATAAGTCCACTATAACAACAATAAAGAAATCACCTTGATTTTTTTTAAAAGATAAATAATCACAAGACTGTACTCTGTCTACACAGTTTAATCTGATCAACTTTCAGTTTGGGATTTTTTTCCAGTTTGAATGGACTTTATTGTCAGTGTACTTGATGGCCATTCCACTTTGGTTTTGTAATGGGAAATCCAAAATAGGAAAATGAACCCTTTCCTGATTTCCAAAAAAGATTTTAAAAAATGAGAAAAATACATCTCGATTTTGGATCTCAAAAGATCCCAAATCGGGAAACAAAAAACAAAAATAAAAAAAAATGTAGACTTCTCGTCTTTCTGATTCAGCTCCCCCTTTCCTCCTCTCTCTGGTTTGTTTGGTAAGGACCCGGAAGCAGTGGTAACACTGGCATAGAGAGACTTTATTTTTGTTAGAACTATTTTATTTATTGTTAATATTGTCAGTTTGGCCATTTCATCCTCAATACACAAATACATTGTATTGAAATAAAAAAGCTTTAAAAATCTGGTGGACTGCGTCGAGGCGCGTTACTTCCGGGTCGAAAGCAGTTATGTTTACAAGTTAGTTGGTTTAAGGGGGTCCTTGTCATTTATGGTTTTTGGTTGAAGGGTGGGTTTCCTGCCAAAATGTCATATGTAGAGTAATAAAAAAGATAAGGAGCAAGATTTATTGGGAGTGTGCAGGGATGTGTTGTATGGATTTGTCTTAGTATTGTACCACGTGATCGTACAGTGTGGCATGGACACACACACGACTTGGGGGTCGGGAGCGGACGCGAAGATTCGTTTTTTGTTTCTTATATTTTCTGTTTCGATTTGGAATTGAGAAATGGATTACAGCTTAATTTTTTGTTTCCCGATTTAACATCTAAAAAAGAAAAAAACAATAACATGCTGGATTTTCTGTTTTTGTATGTTATCTTATTTGAAAATCAGAAAATCGTGGTCTTTCTATTTTTCATTAAAACACCAAAATTGAATGGCTATCATGTACATGGACCCTTTATGCTCCCCAGCTTTTACAAATAGGCTGACAAGCTCAGATATGCAGCTTCAAAAATGAGCTTGTTCTGCTATTTTATTGTTTCTGAAATAATACTTTTTTTTCATCAGAGCATTAGTCAGGCTGCACTGTAAAATCAAAATTCCGTAAAAAAAGAGAAAACATCTGTTTTTTTTTTTTAACAGACTTTTCTGTAAAAAAATATGTTAAAAAAAAACCTTATCTGTTTTTTGTTTTTTTTTACCGAATTTTTTCTCTAAATGTTTCTCTAAAGTAAACACTCTAAAATGTTGCCCATTGTCGTCAGTGGAGTTGTCAGAACTGGCTCTGATAAATACGGATGACAGATCTGTAAAAACAAATTACGGAAAAGTCCTACAAATTAATACAGTACTTTATATTGTGAATTTACGGAAATTTCTTACAGTGTTACCTGAAATGTTTATGATCCTCTACAATTTATGCTTATATTAATGATTTTCTTAAATGTCACTGGAATAAATTCTGTTAATAATTAAAGAGGTTTCTTTCTTTTTTTACAATATCTGAGAAACTTTCCCTCTAAGAAAAAAGAGCCAAAAGATCCTGAAAAGTTGACGAGAGCTCAGCCCTAAGTATTGGGCATGTAACAAAATATGTAACTTTAACATCTAGAATTAAAATAGATATTTATGATAAAAATGTTACATTTCAGGAAAAAAAAAATCCAGAATATTTATTCAACATCTCATGACTGTTGGAGCATTTTATTATTGCATAACATCTCTATTTTTGAGAGTAACTTTTTCTCTCTTTATACAAAAAGAATATGGGAAATAAAAGATAAATGGGAAGCTGAGCCCAATAAACACATGTCAACATGTCACAGTTAGTAGTAGAGGAAAACACAAGCTCCAAAGAAACATTAAAAGAAAACCCCAACATCAGAACTCCAAAAGATGCCACAATAGTAAAAAATGCCCTCTGCTTTGACTGATCAATCTTCTTTCTGTCTTTACCTTGTTCCCCGGGGCCAGGATGAATTAAAGCACACAGAACAGAAACACTGCAGAAAGAGATTATCACCAAAGCCAACATCAAGAAGGACAATTCCCAATATAATATACTTTCAATGTAAAACAGTGACGTTCCTACCAAAGATATCAGCCAGACAGAAGCAATGGTGATATTTCTTATTCTGATTCCTTGTTTATTTCTAAGACCCAGGTAAGTCATAGGATGTACAACAGCCATGTATCGTTCTAGACAAGTGAGAACATGAAAGAGAACCCATCCATACCATTTAGAAAAGAAAATATATGACCCTACTTGTAAGATGTTAAAATTCTTCATGAAAACACCCCAAGAGCAGATAATACACCCAACCACACCAATCAACTCCATGATGACAATGTTGTAAGAGATGCAGTCACAGTGGGTCATCGATGCTGATGAAAAATAGGAGGGATTCTGCCTCCACCTTTGCAGACCCTGGTAGAAGATTAGGATGCTGAGAGGTAGGAGGAGGAAAATGTAGATGATTCTGGATGTGATGTAGATGACAGAACTCCGTCCATAGAGGAGGCAAACCACATCGTAAGGTAAAGAATAAATTATCGAAGAAGAGTTTGGGTGAAGAAGGGAGTTGTTGAAGGGTAAAGATAGATTTATCATGTTCTCTGAGAAAGAAACCAATAGAACAAGGAGATTTTTAAGCTTACATCTCAGTCTATACTATTAGATGACTTTCATTTTCTCAGATATCCTAGCTTTATCACTTAAATTAACATACTAAACTTATAATTGAATAAAACACAAAAAAACAACACAAACCGTAGTGTTTTTCAAATCTTTGTCCTAGGGTGTCTGGGGACTTTCCTGGATGTGTACTGCAGAGGATCAAGCTTTTAATGCCCTCTTCAACTCCTTGAATTATTCAATGTATTATTCAAACTCAGATATTTGCATCAAGCTGCACATAAAATATTAGTGGTCAGTGCTAGCATGAGGCTCAGACAATAATAAATTTAAACCATATCAAGAGTGACATTGTTAAAGTTTTACAGTAAAATATTATTGAGTATTTTCATACAGTTTAGAAATATTTTCCCTCTCAAACTACAAAAAAAAGGTCAAATATCAAATTAAGTTAAAAGTTGTGTAATATGTTTACATCTACCTTCTAAGTACATTTTTTACACTTTATTTCTCAAAATCTACAGGTAAATTAAAAAAATATTTAATTTCAACATTTTTAAATGAGTGATTTATCCGAATCAGTTGATATTGAATGTATTTTTCGTTGGTTTTGGCCTTAGTTTTGCTGTGCCAAACTGAGACCCAGCAGTCTGTACAGGTGTCATCCTCAGTAAAGCAGTAATTGTAATGCAGGTAAATGTTGGTGAATAACAATCTATGTGCACGCAATTTTAGAAGAAGGCAAGTGTTTGGAGCTACCTGTATGGCTAGACTGTATGGACCACATGTTTGCTTCTGTCATCAGTCAGCATTTTAATTGTAGGCTGATAAAAAATACCATAAATAGAGATAAGAAAAAGTTATCACAGAGAAAACTCACTGGTTTCTGAACGGTGAGAGGCTTACTGAAGAGATAAGGCATCAGGATTAATGAAACCTGGCTTCTAGCTATGGTCTGGAGCAGATAACTTATGTGTTATCACTTTTATGAAACTGAGTTATAGCTAAATTAAACAGAAATATCCAGAAAATCCTAGCATCCTCAAAATCTTGATTTTGTGAAATAGGCTCTGAACTCAGGTTTTTTTTTTTTTTTTTTTTTTTTTTTACGATGTCCATTTTTTTGCTTTTATTTTATTTTTGTTTTTGGTTGATAAAGGGGGGTATGAAATATGTGGTTTTCAGTTTGGACTGTTTTAAAAAATTAGTAATTAGAAAAGAGTGGAAAAAACAAGAGTCAATCTGAGCCAACAAATTGAACTAATGGAACATGCTAACTTAAAGTATATTATTTATACCCCAGCACACATTTTGTAACATGTAAAAATCCCATTGGGTTAGGGCTAGGGCTAGGTTTTGCTGATTTTTCAAGAGGAAATAGAGGGTATCCCAGTTACTTTCTCAATGTAGCTTTTCTCCGTGTCTGGGTCTCTTCCAGTTGAATTACTTGTTATTTTTATAAAATTTGACTTTAACTGAATTGTCCCTTTTCTTTTTTTCATTGTTAACACTATCATATGATCCCTTGCTATATTTTGGAATATTTTAATTACCAAATTTCTGGCTTTCCTTGTTTCTAAGTTGCAAATGTATGAATGTGTGTATGTATATACAAATATACACAATTTGTATACAATTTGAAGAATACATCAGACAAGGAATAATGTGGAGGTACCAAAAATATTCATGATGCCATCAAATCAGCTACTTGTGCTGTACTACTCCTAGACAGTTTCCTTGAAAGTATTTTGTGCAGGCAGTATTAATATTTAGTATATATTTCAAAAGTTGTCTATAGCACACTACACATTGGTAGATTTCCAGTCTATAGTCCTACTGTGGACTCGACCTAAATCAGAAACTTTTGACTAGGTGATCACTACAAACCTATCCCTTTATAAACATCCCTTTAAAAATGAAAATGTTTTCTCTTTATACAGGAATAAAGTTGGTAACACCAGACTGCTGGGAAGGTTAAGCCAAAAGACAGATGTCAAGATCACACAGTCAGTATATCCTGTTGAGAAAAACAATACCTCCAAGGTTACGTTGAATACAACCCTCAACATTAGTACTCCCAAAGATGAAACAATGGTAATAAATGCCCTCTGCTTTGACTGATCAACCTTGGTTCTGTCTTCTCCTTTATTTGCTGGACCAGGATGAACTAGAACACAGAGAACAGAAACACTGCAGAAAGTGATTACCACCAAAGCCAGCATCAAGAAGGATAATTCCCAATATATCATAGTTTGAAAGTGAGACATCGAAATCCACACGAAAGAAAGCAGCCATACACAAGCAACATGGATATTTCTTATTCTTATTCCTCGCTTATTTCTAAGACTCAGGTAGGTGATGGGATGTACAACAGCCATGTAGCGTTCTAGACATGTTAAAATGTGAAACAGAACCTCCCCATACCATTTAAAGTAGAACAAATATTTCCCAACCACTGTGATGTTAAGATTCCTCATGGAAACACCACTTGAACAGAGAATACACCCAACAACACCAATCAGCTCCATGATCATGGTGTTGTAAGTGAAGCAGTCAACGTGACTCATTGATGTTGATGAAAGATAGGAGGGACTCTTCTTCCACTTATGAAGAGCCTGGAAGAGGATGAGGATGCTGAGAGGTAGGAGAAGGAAAATGTTAGTAATGGTAAATGTGGTGAAGATGATGGAGGTCCATCCAAAGATGAAGCAGACAGCATCCAGAGGCAAACTGGTGGAGGAAGTGTTTGGCTGAAGGAGGGAGATGTTTGGTGATGTTAGGTTTGCCATTATTCCTACAAGACAAACGCGCATGAAAATCTAAATTTGACAGTTTGTAAATGTATTCATGTACTTAAGTGAAATATAATTGGTTATATCTTTCAACAGTTAAACATTTTCTCACCAAATCAATTTCTTTTATTGGGAAATAATTTAAATTTTTTTATTTATTTATCTGCAAAATTCATTTGCAAGCAACCTTCAAGTATGTAGTTTTTAGCTGGTCTCTCTTAACAACCACATTTGTTTTTTGTCTCAACATTATTCCCTTGTTTATATACAGTATATTCCTAAAAATATGAAAGAAATAAAATCTAAAACCAACACCAACCTCAATCTTTGTGCCAGTGTTTCATCCCGTGGTCAAGATCCTTTTTGAACTTAGAACAAATATTTGCATTAAATAAAAATTAAAGGGACATTTTTTTACTTCCTACTTTAACTCTTTGATGAGTTCTAAGTATTATTCAAAGATAGCTTATTTAAACAAAAAAGAAGTGTCACTTTGATTAAAATGTGCTTTGTTTGCCCTTCAAGCAACATGCAAAATACTAGCAGCCACTGATCGAGTGAGATTTTTATATGATAGAGCATCAAACACAAACTGTCATCAACCTAAATGAGGACAAGTCAGAGATTTTGATAAAGACCTAAAGATTTAATTGTCCAACAACATTTGTGGTGAATGAAATACATTAATACCAGTGAAACTGAGATTGATGATGGTATCAACAAGTACAATTTACAAATATAGATGAGCGTGTAGTAGAAAACAGGCAAGAAATCCACCTCTGACAAGGGCATTTCACTAATTGATAAAATCCAAGTGCAGCTGATGAGCTTATAACAAGTAGAATCAGACTTTGCTGCAATAACCTGAAGCTATTTTTTTCTTATTTACTTCATCTGCTGTTAAACTTTGAAGGACTTCAGGAAAGCTCTCCTATCCAAAGTGTTTTGAAGTGTTTCCGCTACCTTCCACTGAGGTTTGCTTATATTAGTTTCTGCACAGCTCCCCTTTGCAATGTCTTTCTTTCCATTGTTGTTCAAACATTCTGTTGTAGATTCTCTGCCTGTTCACGGATATAATAAGTTTTGGATATTTTCCTCTAATTTTACCACCAGTAAAGACATTAAATTAAAGACATTTATTCAATTAAATTAGCTAGTGCTAGTAAGAAAAAAAGACATTTCTCAGCTCAGGTGTCACGGCGATCTCAGCTCTGACCTCCCTGTATGCACTGAGAGTAAGAAAGCTGTTGTTCATTGTGTTTTTTTCTCATTTCTATAATTGCATAAAGTTACTTATCCCATTTAAATAAAATGTTCTGAGATAAATCTGGTAAATTTGATTTCTTTTTACTTTGCTGTAATACAAACTTATAGAGGGCATCTAACCTATTTTCTTATTTTAATCCAATTATTTTATTAGATTCATATATGAAGGAGAATGAAATAATAATTAACAGCATTTTGGTAGGTATAACAGGTATAACATTCTGTTTGTCTTTTTTCAGATCATGATTTGTTTAAAGAATATGTATAATTTAGGCACAAGTGGCCTTTAGGCAGGCAAGAAATGGGAAAATTATGCAGTAGTTGAAATATTGGAACTTTTTATTTATTTTTTTGATTTATTTTTTTTTTATTTTTTACTTTCAGTTTTGCTGCCAGACAGGTTTTTTTTTTTTTTTTTGATTACCCAGATGTGGCAGTAATTGGTTGTGTAATTTAACTCAGCTTTTTTGACCAATTTGATTTACTATAAAGGATCTTTTCTTTTCACAAATGACCAGACTGATTTGGATTTAAATATAATGTTTTTTTTTTCTATTTTTTAAACACGTTTTTTTTTTGTTTGGGGATTAAAAATTTGTTTGATTATATGAAATATCACTAGAGATCTGTTATTGAACTATATGTTCTTGCTGTACACTGAGCAAGTATGTGCACTGTATTTGTGTAATTAATTTTAATGTAATTTATTATTCTCTCTTACAGATATGGCCAAAAGCTCCTCATTTTCAAATGATTCCCTTCTTCATCCATACCTTTTCCTACTTGAACAAGATTTTTTTTGCCACATCTATGGACCAAGCTCCTTCATCTTAACAACTTATTGCGTCACTAACATCATCCTTCTCCTTCCTTTCTGCATCTTCATCTTCAGCACTGGTTTCCATCAGTTTTATCCAAAACGCTCCACAGTAAGACGAGCAATGCGACACTCTGACTGCTTTACTTATCACCTGATGACCATGGAGTTGATAAATGTGGTAAATAGTGTGTGTCGTTTCAGTGGTGTGTACAGAAGAGATTTATATCCTATATATGTTAGCCATTTTTTTACTTCCTTTATCTGGCATGGGCAGACGTTCTTCCATATGCTGACTTGTGTGGAGCACTATCTGGCAGTTGTTTATCCCATTTTCTACCTGACCCTTGGAGAAGCCAGAGGTGTAAAACTCAGGAATATCATTATTTGTTGTGTCTGGCTTACATCCTTTGTAAGCGTGGGTCTGATAGTGTTCAAAACATTTCTTGACCTGTTAGATGTATGTATCCTGATTTTCAGTTTGGCAGTTGTGTCCTTCTGTTGCCTTTCTGTTCTCTTTAATTTGCAGCAGCCATTAGCAGGGTCGAAAGAAGTCGGCAAAAAGAGGGTTAATCAAGCCAAGCAGAGGGCATTTAAAACAGTGTTACTCATACTGGTTGTACAGGTTTTAAGATTCTTTGGAAGTATGATTTGGGCTATTGTTGAAATTTCCAATAATGAGTTTTATTGTATAATGATGGCTTTTGGTATCCTTATTAATCTGCCTAGCAGTCTTGTAATACCTCTTTTATTTCTACAGAGAGAAGGAAAATGTGTTGGTTGTAAGAAAACTTAGTTTCTACAGTTCGTACAGCACACAAAAAAGAAAGGAAATATGATTCCTATTTAAATTAATGTTGTGTACTTGTTTGAAATAAACACACATAAATATGCCTTAGTTATTTAAATTTGATATGGCCTAAATTTATTTATGCAGCTCAAACAAACAGGTCTATTTTAAAATTCAGTAACCAGAGATGATGTGGCACAATCTGTATTAACGAAAATAATGTTGGGTAGATAGTTTCAAAGATTAATAAATTTAAAGCTTCTAAAGATTCAGAGGCTTCCAGTTTCCAGTAGCATTGCTCTTTTAAAACAAGCACAACCCTGTTTTAAAATAATTTTTACCATTTAGACTTTAGTTAGATGTATTTTCACCAAAATTATAGGTTCAGCATGTCATTATACCAAAATAGCTATATACCATGAAGCATAACAGGAGCTATGATGGTAGTTTTATAGTTATGGTAGAGTTATGGTGCTAAAGAATGTTGTTAGAATGAGTCAGTGGAAGTTATATTAACAAGAACTTTATGTAAGTTGGATAATTATTTAAGTTTTATGGCAATCATAAATAAAACATGTTCATTGAAAAACAAATACTTTAGGAGTCAATCCAACTCATTAAAAATAGTTTTCAAAGTATACTTAAACTTTTCAGGGTTTAAATACTAACTTTAAACATTTAAAAACAGGTTTAAAAAGGAGTTTTCCTTTTAGTTTTTCTGAAAAACATTTAACACTTATCCAGACGTTTTTGTTATTTTTGTTGGCTCACAAACCTGTGTGGAAGTCTAGTTGCTGCCAGTTTAAGCCTGTTTTTGTAATTATTATGTACCAGATGATTGAGAATCTTTGCAGGCATTTAGAGTTAAAACTCCCTTTGGTAGTTTTGAGGTTATGTATTGCAATACCTGAATTTACAGGATGCTCAATTTTTAAAAATCAAACACTATTTTTCTTTTCATGTTAAATTGTGGCAACTTGCCACCATTGTAACTTAAATGTATAAATATATAGTTAAATCTAATATTGCTACTGTCTGTTTTTTTATTGTTTTTTGAAGTAATGTTTGAGTTGTTTCTGGTTTTGCTTATTCTGGTGAGGACAGGTTGTTGTTTCAGTAGCTTTTGCATGTAGGATCATTTATAAAAAAACAACATTCGACTAAGCTACTCAACACCTGGGGCTTATGAGTGTGTCACTCATGTCAAATAACTACTTAAGTTTTAGAGGTATGCAAATGAAACCACTATTTCCTGGCTGATTTCTCAACTTATTTATACAAACAATCAGGTAAGAATAGATGTACTGTCATGCAGAGTTATTGCTGATTTATGAGGAGTTCTTTCACATGAATGATGGACATGAGCATGTTTTTGTTTAGGCATCTAAAAGCAATGAACTATTTGCATTCAGTTGCAAACTTTGGGATTTTACACTTTGGATATTTATTGTGATTTTTGGTAATAAAAAAGAAAAGCAAAATCAATTTACTTGGTTAATGACTAGAAGTTAAAATTTAAAGAAATTTATATGATACTTTTAGAGTTGGTTTAATGTAAAAACCTATAAGAATGATTAACTATCAATGAGTTTAAACTGAGTAGAATTGTAAATTACAATATGATGGTTTGTTTATCTGAAGAATCAAAAAA
Organism: Jordanella pulchra; assembly: GCA_034780135.1. Taxonomy (NCBI): domain Eukaryota; kingdom Metazoa; phylum Chordata; class Actinopteri; order Cyprinodontiformes; family Cyprinodontidae; genus Jordanella; species Jordanella pulchra. The sequence continues at coordinate 27,247 of JAUZNJ010061496.1, forward strand.
ATATATTTATCATGATACATAATTATTTCAATATGTCATGTTGACTCGCTCTTTGTGTTTTTGTGGCCTAATACCCCTTCAAAATACGTAGAAAGGAATGACAAATATTACCACATGACATTTTCTATAACATGTATAATAGGATAGTTTGTGTTTAGGTATCACCACCAATCCTATTTGGTGATCCCCCCCCAGTGTCTGTTGATGAGAGGAAAAACAAAGGCAAATGGAGTCAGTGAATATAAATCAACCAAACATTTATTTAATAAAAATCCAAATCTAAAGATATCTTTGGAGACTTCACTTACAGCGACATATCAAATACTTCCACCCTAGTGAGATCTGAATCTTTGCCATCAAACTTTATATTTTAAACAATGAATATTTCCTTTCATTGTTTTGCAGATGATATCCAGATTTATTTGCCCCTTAAATTGCAAAATGGTACAACTGATTC
>JAUZNJ010061507.1:0-27700 GCA_034780135.1 Jordanella pulchra
TGGATCCAGTTTACCGTGCTGCCTGTTCTGAGGACACATCACCTGTAACCCTGTTTCTGGACTCTGTGTTAAATAAACCTCTTGTTTTCCACTACAACCTGGTTCTGCCTCTGCCTCACCACCCACCAAACAACCGCATCATGACAAATAATACTGTTTTCAGTTTTTGGTGTAGATATTTAAGATTTACTTGGGTATTATAATTATAGGAAATATGTAAATTAGTTGGGTTTTTGTTTTAAATAAGCAACTCTGGCCAGGTACAGGCTGTTAAAAAAATTAAATGTCAAATAAAGGTTTTAAACGTATAGCTGGTTGGCATTGGAGGTAAAAGGAGAGCCACTCATATGTTCACATTACCGACACCTGCTGGACTGAAAGTTTGGCGCAGTTAGTCTGAGGCATATTGTCGCGGAGCTTCCAGAGTAATAGGAAAGCACACTGATGAATTACCCAGGATTCTTATTACCTGGGTAAAGCAAATCATGGGGGTTTCAGTTGGAAATGTGCTGCTGTGTTTTATTCTTATTTACATTTTAGACAACCCCTTGATTTAATTGGCGTTATGGTTTTATAAAAGTAGTTGAATTTATTTGTATGCATTCTTTTCCTTTCTCATTATAGATTCTTCAAATAGACAGTTTGAAAGTAATGCGTTAGTATTTTCTATTATGCTGTCAGGCCAAGCATTTCAACCTGATAGTCCTGATTTTTAAAGACCCCAGTTCGGCTTCTGATTCAGCTGTGGGGCTTTGTTTCATCTGTTTAAGCTAATTTGTTTTTGTCACTTGTATATATAATTCTAATGTTCTGTTTTCAAATGGGTTTTGATGCATGATCACGTTTTGCTCTGGTATTAGGTATGCACATGGCACTATGGTAGCTGGACACATCTCAACAGGTGCTATACCCTGTGACCAAAGGACTGTCAAGGTCTAAAGTTTTCAGCAAAACAATGTGTTGTAATGAAACAAATAGTCGATATTTCCTCAGTTAATAGAAGTACATTTTTTGTATCTGCTCTGCAGACAGCCTGAAGAGTTTCTGTTGAGAGCTGCTGTTCCCAATAAGTGAAAGATGATAAGAACAAGGTTTTCTGTCCATCCGACTACCTACATATATTATTTTTGGTTATTATAAAACTGATAATTTGTCACTGCTTCTTTATTTGGGACTCCACCAGATTAGACCTTTCAATCTGGCTTAAGTATTACTGATCAAAAGATTGATTTTAATGTTGTGACTTTAAAGTTGTCCCTATTTACTTAAACTCTGTATATGTGGCATTGCCATCGCAGTTGTAGAGGATGTATGAACTGTGCAACTGCACAGGGCCTAACAAAGCAAGGGGGCCTCATTTCTGCAAAATTTTAAATTTGGTGATAAATACATTTGGTACACATCATTCTCTCTGTTTCTGGAAAGGACACATGGAATTGTAAAAGAAAATCCAACCATTGTAGCTTTTTTTTAATTGTTGCTATATCATTATGTAAGTAAGGGGGAAGAAGCCAGCAGAAGAGATTCTGAGAAACACACTTCCACAGATTCTCAGGTTCTGAGAGTGGCAATAAATAGAAAGGAGGAATTCAATAAGTCACTAGCTGGGTTAATTTATCATCCCTATCAGAGATGCTGAGGCTAAGCTGACTTTCATAAACAGTTTCTGCACATAATTAGCAATCTTGTGACTTTGTTTCATCATTTAGAGTTTCTGTGCAGTGAATGTGTTGTGTATAGTTTTAATGAAAATTAATAAAGCGACTGAAGTGACTTTATGTAAAGCTACTTGCTGCATTATTGTTCCTGAAATAAATAGCAACAATTCACAGCTTAGTCTAAACTATGCTGTACTATTCTACTTGATAGAAACTTACTGCATTGGGACATTGCGTACAGTATTAGTAAAATAGCCCAATCTTCGTGGCTGTTAAACCTGGTTCAAGCTTGACGCGTCTAGGTGTAGAATGTTGCTAACAGAGTTTGTAGCATTTTATTGGATGTGTTTTCCCTGCTGTGGCTAATCCTTACAGATTCTTGCAGATCAATGTTGGCCACAGTCTGCAAGATTACATAAACGTACCACGAGTTGAAGTAGAGAAGACAGTTTTTCTCTCCAAAGTTGAATCCCTCTTCATGTCCTTCAAGAACCCTTGAATTGCCCCAATTGCCTTCCAAGAGTTGTTTGCAATCTTTTGATCATGGGGATATTTATTGGCCGTTTTTCCACATAGTAGAAAAACGTTATTATGTCCGGGGTGTTGAAAATCCAGCCTGCATGGCAGCTGTTCAGAGGAGCATTGATACTAAAATCGGTCAAGCAAATATCCTTTATTCAAGCACAATATGGATTCATGTCAAAGAGCAGGGTCTCACTCATTTCAAGCTGCACCCTACCTGCAATGGCCCTAGGTACTACCCATGCATTTTTCCCCAGTTGCAATAAGTCATTGAAGAAATACCTTTATCGGCATCTTTGAGAAGGGCAAATTAGGCCGGCACTTTCATACTGTGAACACTTCAACTTTCTTGCTCTCCTACCAAGCTCCTGTCTTCATCGTATCAAGATTTGTTAAGCTAAAGTGTTTGCACTGTTCTGTTGTTTAATATTGACTTGACAGAGTCTTGTCTCTGCTAAGCGCCATTTCCATTGTATACTTGTTTGTCCATTAGCATTCAAAGCGTGTGAAAATGACTTGACCTTCTCTTGGAAGTGCAGAGCCATGGATGGAAGTTTTAATTGAGTCCTCTCTCTCGCCTCTTGTGTATTTATCAGTACAGTTTTTGAGTAACCTAATTTCATAGACTGACAAAAACAGCTGTGATCTTTATTATGCCAGTATGACAGATTTGACTCTTTGTTCTCACAACAATGTCTAATCTGTTAAATTTCATCTCAAGAGAATAAAATTAAACTCTTGTGACTAAATGTTAATGAATCTTTTGTTCATCCCCTTCTTTTCTTGGCATGTTGCTTTAGCAGAGGTTTGCAGCATAAATGGATATAACTTACCACTTTTATTAGATTTAAGACTTAACTCTAAAATGTCTTTGGCATTTTAGTTAAGCTGGTTTACTGTATAACCAACCAACATGTATGTCTGAAGATTTGCCCTGTGACCCTCAAAACAAACGCGAGTACTCTCTGCTTTCCCATTCATCTTGATTTTATAAGACAGGATCCCACTATTTTTCATTTGTGTCGTTCAGCTGAATTGACAAGATTCTGCAACCATGCTGAAGAAGTGAATTTAGAAATTATGGATATAAGGTTTTAATGATTGCTTGGAGTGATTGCAGCTGCTTACTTTCTGATTTTCTTAAAGGGTGCCAAAGACACGGTTTACAAACTGGTATTTCTTTGCTTGGACACTTAACTTGTATTTAATTAACTTGTCCATTTATCTAAACAATCAAATTATATTTTACCTTTAAAAAACAACTATATTATTTTCTTTGCAAGTGTTGGTATTGTTTTATTATCAGTCAGTTATAATAACTCCTCTTTAATCTGTAAAGTGCAAAGTTTATTTCAAACCTTTATGCTAGATGTACTAAAAATGCATTGTTTTATTGGTAAATGTGTATTACTGAATCAACAGGTTTTTTAAAACATAACTTATGAAATATTCATTTGAATGATTGCCAATGTGATGTGTCTAAAACAGGAAAGTAAGTTAGCATCTCTGCAGATTGTTATTATTTACATGCATTAAAATCCAGGCCAGTTCTTCTGTAGCATCACTAACCTGAATCTCAGACTCATGAGTTTGAATCAATTGACCGAGATAAAATATCAGCATAAAAATATATATATATTATAATATTTTCAGATATATTTCACAATGTTTCTATTTGTAAATACTTAAAGCTCTTTGCAATTATTAGGATATAAGAAAATATTGTTTATAGTTATAGCAGTTAGTTATATTAGAAAGAAAAGACAACATCAAGCTCTTTGTTTGAAACAAAATGTATAGTAAAGTAGGGCTTTAATGTTATCCTGAAAAAAAAATGATAAGAAGAATGTGTTAAAATGTATTTAACCTCTTAAATTAGTATCTAGCCTGGTTAGCTTTTTTAACATTAAACAGCAGCCTCTACATTTTCTTGGAAATATAGACCTTTAACACACTCTAGAGTTGTTAAGACGGCTGCCATCATTTTCAAATCATGCATTTACAAAGGGCTAAAAGCTCAGCAGGACAAATAAAATTGCTTTTTAGTCTTTTGCAGTAGTACTTTCCGCCTTCCTGTCATCTGCCTAAATCTGGCTCTTTGCTATGGCAACATTAATAGCCTACATACAAATTTCCGTAGACATTTGCAATTTTCCATTGAACAGAGCCTAACATCTTTGGTGCTTTAACTGGTTTGAGTTGTGACTGCCTCACTGATACAGAAAATAGCTGCCTTAAAAACACTATTTAGTGTGCATCTTGAATGTATCATGCAGGTTCCTTTAGGTTTTAGAATAAAGTGGCTTTTTTCCTCCCTCCCTCTCTTTTGGATTCAAGCCGTGCTTAGGCAGGCATAGACTGAGAAGTTGCATTTAGCAAGAGTTTATCCCAATCTCCAGAGTCTGTATTTTGTTCCCCTTAATGTTTGTTATTATTTTTGCCTTTAGATTAGTCTTAAAACCAGCTTTTCTCTCTTTTTGATCAATCTATTTGTCTCATCTGTCTTACACTTTTTTTTTGGTGTGCTACAGAAATGTAAGCTCAGCAGGAGAGGAGGCACGACGGAGGATGAGGGAGTGTGATGGACTTACAGATGCTCTGCTCTACGTTATCCAGACCTCTTTGGGCAGTAGTGAGATCGACAGCAAGGTATTTATTGGGTTTTACTCTGAAAGTGATGGCTTTTTTTTTCAGCATAAAGTCTGTTATTCATTCTGAAACAATCAATTATGCCCGGAAGCAAGGAGCCTCCACACTCCCTTGTCACACCAGACAAAGTTGTCAAATCTGTGGAGTAACCAATGAATACAAAAAAAACAACAGATGAATGTCCTTTTGCGCAAGGATAAGGAATTTCTTTGTTCTCAGGTAATATTACGTTCATTAAGCCAAGTTACAGCTTTTAAAACTAAAGTATTGGAGCATTTCCTGAATCCAATTAAACTGGCAGACAGAGTTGAGTGGATTTATGTTCACTCTGCATTTTTCATTGTGAGAACACGTTTATGTTGGTGTACAGTGTATATAAGAAGTTGTGTGGGGGCCCAGTCAATATTACATAAATAGTGCTGTGGATGGCTGACTTCTCAAGGTCTCCCTGTCTTCTAGCCTTTTCTAAATGGCCATCCTTAATCACTGTTTAACCATCCTCCCCTCACCACTGTTTGACTGCAGTCGCCAGAGGACTGTTGTTGCCTCAGTAACAAAGACCGATTGCTGGATAAACCATTTAATGGTTGCTGCTAAACCAAACATGGACGTTACCTACATTTTACTTAGTTTTCCTTTAGTTTACTTTTCTTATTTGTTTTTCTTGTTTGTTTTTTTTTGTTTTTGTCATCCTATTCTGTATTATACCATCTGCCACTAATTCTTGTTGTGATACTTTACCAGAAAATTATAAATATATTAAATAACTACAATTGGAAGATGTAGGTAATTAATAGGTCATTCAGAATTAAGGGTAAAATCAATAAATGATTATTAGTTAAATGATTATAAATATAATCTGCTTAATACCAGGGTTCTTACCCTTTCACTCAAGGTGAGGCTCCTAGATTCGGCTGTTAAGATTTAGTTACCTTTCACCAACTAGGTAATTTATGGCTATCAGCAGAGTAATTAATCACTAACCAAGAAAATGTTTCTGTTCATTTAACCGTCAACCAAAAAGAGTGAATCTGGCTTGAGTGATCGAGGGTTAACTGTATGAAATAACCACAAAAGATCAAAAAAATAGTACCTTTGTTAGCTAATAATCACAAAAAAAACCCTGCTAATCACTACTGAAATAAGAACAAGTAATTAAGTGTAAATAAAAGGGGAGTTTAAGAGTCTGTTCAAGAGTTTTAAGGCTTAAGGCGTTTTAAAAATGTCCCCTGAAACTAGTAGCAGGTACAGGTGGACAGTTAATGCAAAACAGTAACGTTTTAGATGGCTTTACAGTGAAATAAGAGTAATGACTGTAATGCATTACATTTTAATAAAGCTAAAAAAAAAGAATGGGTTAGCTTTGCTAGTGCCAGAAAATCAGTCCATTCAGGTCCGGATGAAACACAGGAAGTAAGGCTCACAACGTGCCGTCCTGTGAGTTTGATACACTCTTCCTTTATATCTATGGCTCCATATGACCAGAAAACATTCCTTCCATGTCTCACTGGCTCTTCTAAATCTTGTCTAGAAAACTTTAAAGAAGCTTCAGAATGCTGCAAATTGACCCCTGGAGTCTTGTGCAGTGTGTACATGTGTAGGCCATTGTGGGATTTCTTTTTTGTTTGTTTGTTTGTATTTGTTTTTCACATTTATTATAGTTTTTATTAATAAAATTGTACCTGTTTTTTCAAGGTCTTTCTAAAGTACCTGACAACTTTTTATTGGTTCTCGGACACTATTTTGATAATTCTTTGGGACTTCTCCGCTATTAACGATCATGGCTTCAACTGCACTCAATAGAACATGAGGAAATGTAGATTTAGCTATAGTAGTATGTTTTGCAAAAGAATGGCTTTTGTATAAGTTTCTAAACTTTTATCAATACTATGTTGAACTGTTCACTACTTTTTTATGCCTTCATAAATTAAATGCATTTAAAATTATTTGAGTTGAAATAAACGATTTAAACAAGATAGGGTTTGACATTTGTTGATCAGTACACTAATAGAAACCCTTTAAATGCTATAAAAATATAACTGTAGATTACTTAATCGTAGACATCATTAGTAGTGATATGTTTTGAGGCAATTTAAGGCATTTCTTTTTACATATTATTGCAGAAGGCTGCCAAAAATCAGTTAACTGAAACACCAATTAATGGACTCTCTCCTGGTATAACATTGTCTTTGTATTATTATTAATATTAATTACTAATCAGAATGTATGGACAAATACAATATGTGAGCATTGACATCTTATATGTGGACATGCAATAGAAAAGACAGAAATGTGATCAAGTATCAAAATTTGTTTAAGAGAATAATCAATCAATGTTATTCATGGAGGCTATTGGCTTCAGAGCCTCCTGTTCTTGCCACTGAAAACTTATGTTTTAATATAGAACCATCAGCAAGCTTCTTTTTTCTCTGTAACTATGTATACATTAGTATAATAAAGGACTTCAGAATAGATATGAAACAACAGATCGAAATATGAAATGTCACAGTAAATTGTAAATTAAACATAACTTCTTCAACATCATTTTGTAATAGACTGTGAATAGAATTTCAGACATGAATGCGGCTCACTGGAGTGAGACATTGTTTTTCTTTGTTGCATCTCTTGAGGCTGTTCAATTACACTCCTTAGTCGTCTTTGTGTAAACCAACGGTCAGACTGCAGGAAGATTGATGATTTGTCTTTGATAATTTCCACTCTGTTGATTCGATGACTCCCCTTTCTCAATGATACACAAACACTTGTGGCTAAACAAAGTCTCAGAAGTACACATTGAAGAACAGACAACAAATGTTGTAAGACATGTTTTATTTTCATGTACAGAGACACACTTGTTCACAGGCTCTGTGACTTTAGAGTTTGCCTCTGAACTGGGTGTTAAATGAGGTGTGACATAGTATATTGGGTTTGTCATTTTTCCTCATTTGCTTGAGTTTCTTTCTAATCTTATTTCAAAGTCAGAGCTAACAAAATGCAGAAACATATTACCTGAGAGATTACGAACGTTTTTTTGCTTCCTAAATGTGTTTGTCCTGGCTGCTGCCAAAGGGTTGATATTATACAGTATACACGAGGGGGTGTTTTTCTCTCTCTCTTTTTCTTTCAAGTGATGCCTTGTATTTGAACTCCTTTTTTGTTTTCAAACAGATCTTTCATTTTGACTTTTCCACTTTAACCATTTATCTTTTCTTCATCTCATCTTTCTTCTCCCCTTGCCATCTCTCTCCCCTTCTCACTTCCTTTCCTTCACTTGTTTTATCTCCAGACTGTAGAGAACTGTGTTTGTATTCTGAGAAATCTGTCATACAGACTGGCTGCTGAGACATCCCATGGCCAGCAAGGTGGTCTTGAAGAGCTGGATGGGCTGCTTTGTGATGCAAATGGTTGCGAAGGAGAGAGCTCTGGCTGTTGGGGAAAGAAGAAAAAGAAAAAGAAGGGAGCTGACCAGGTATGGGTAAAACAGAGATAAAGTGATTTGTGAAAAAAAAAAAGCATCACAGTTTAATTCCAAGACATTGGTGCACGATAACCTTTTTTTATTCATGTCAATATAAAGAAACATTTTTTTGTGCCACATTAAGGAGTTTTTAAGCCCTGCTTTTCAAGAAGGATGATTTTACTTCATGTTGCAGGTGAGAAATACTAGATATTATTTTATTCTTGGTAAATATTATTTTATTCTTGGTTCAGTGATAATTCAAGCAGATGGAGCTTTGATAGAGATAGAGATTTAGTGCATCCTCCTTAGGAAAACTGTATTTATTTTGTAACATTTTGTGTTTTTTCTTTCAATTATATAAAAGACAAAGCAGAATGGTACACTTATTTGAATACTACAAAGTATGTGGTAAATACATAAAGTATTAATAATTGGTGGGTCAAACAATATTTTTTAGAACAAGTGTTTTAAGACATTTGGAAGCTTATTGGTTTTTTTTATATAAGCTAATGATACTGTTATAGTTACACTTTGGCTCTGTTTAGTTATCTTTAGATAGACTGGCTAAACAGTGATATTTAAATAGCATCCCATTTTTTTGTTGCACAGCAAAACATTTCTAAGACCACGATTAATTTATAATTTAACTGCAATTGGTTACAAAACCAAGGATGAAACAGTCTCTGTTTAGGAGATGCAAAAAATTATTTTATATCCCTGATGAAGATTTTGTAAAAAGCCTTGAGAGTCAAATGCAGAGCTTTTGACTCCAAGGCTTCAGTTTAAATTGATTTGCATGAATATGCTTGTAAGGAATTGGATTCATATCAAACTTACTTCATGGGTAGAAAAAAACCTCTTTAAGTTCTGTATGAATGACTCTCCTTTTAAAATGCTTGTTCTAAAATCTTCTTAGAAGACAGTACCAGTCCATTGTAAATCTGATTAAACCTTTTCTCCTTCTTTGGGAAAGGCGCCTTAGCAGAGAACACTTAAGAGTTGGATAGTATTTTGTAATATAATACTTGAGTCTTTGTAATCCATTCATGGTTTTACTAAAAGAAGGATAAGTCCCTCAAAAGGGATGATGTGGATAAAATATACAAGATATGATGTTGATACATAGAATAACAGGTACGTATGCCTTGCATTTATTATATCAAGAAAGACTTAATTAATTTGGTTGTTTACAATTAATTTGTCTTTAGTAAAAAGCGATCATTGGTGAATCTTGCATGAATCCGACAAACAAATTAGGAGAGATTAAGGCCATTTTTCAATACGCGTACTTGGGCGTTCTCATGTACTCATGTGCATGTGAAATGTCATCAGTCTCAGCCCCAGCACTGTTCCAACTGACAAGAACACAGGGCGGAGAACAGACAAAATCCCCTGATGTTGTTCTTGATCCACTTTATTTAACGGGCATGCATCAGAGCAGACTTGTGAGTTCTTTAACCCGGCAGCTGTCCCAACATGCACCAGGTGGAGGTGCAGCTTCCAAGGGAGCACTCACAGAACTCAGAGTATTAAGTTAAAAGTTCACTTTTCTGTTGCTGTGTTTTACATAAGTACGTTTTAAGGTTGTTTGAGGTGAGAATATTATACTTCTAAGCTTCACTATATGGCCTAATAACTGATTTAATGCGTAATTTAAATAAAAAGTTCCAATGTTAGCAGGACCTTGGCAACCAGCAGACCTGTGAGGCTAACCTCAGTCACGGCTAACGTTTTTTTTTTTTCTTCGTTTTATTTGGCAAAATGTTAATTTTTTATGTTTATCTGACTGTGTTAATTCAAAAGACATTTGTGAATGTTGCCTGCATCCAAAAACATTCTTGGACTCTAGAATATTTAGGACACAGAAGAAGGCAGTTCTTGCAAACATATATTTTTTAATGATTTTCATTTCTCATGATGAAAAAATGTACGTTTAGACAAAAAATCCTCGATGTTCCACTGTTGTATAGTTTGACTGGAGACAAAGAGGACAAGAGGAATCAGTAATGCAAAGCTGAAAATGCTAAGTGAAGGATACAAAAACAAAGCACTCTGGAGTTGTATAAAAACACAATGAAAGGATGTGGATATTCAAGCAGAGAATTGGAAAAAAACAAAGAAGAGGGGATGTAATATTAGAGATATGAATAAAAGAGGCAATGGGGTTTCTCCATATCTGAAAAAGAGTTCCAGTTATGTTATGAAGAAACCTTTACTGTTATATGTGTTGCAGTAAACATCACAATAAAAGGTCATGTGTATGTTTCCTTTGTTTCTCAGATGATTTTGGTCCACAATTTTCCCCCTCTGTAGCAATCGGTTTTCTCCTACATCCTCATGCAGGGTTTTTTTTTTTTACATTGTAGCTGGGTTAATTTCAATTTTTTTCTATTTTTCAGAAGTGTATTTATTTGTTTTAATATAATTTTTTTCTATTTTAAAGCTTACACTATTAGTTCTATATTTATATTTTGACTCACATTTAAACATATTCTGTATATTGTTAAATCTGTATAAATGGGTGAAAACCCTTTCCTTATACAGACTGGGGGGGGGATCTTACTAGAGCTGAACAGATTCCAAAAGGGATTTGGAAATAAAATAGGGACACTGAAAAGTCAGGCTGTTTAAGTAACTCCATTCCCATCAGTGCAATTTAACCAATGTAAAAAACTCTCTGGATGTTTTCTTTTTAGGTTTATTGGCAAAAGCAAAATGTACTTCCAATAAATTTGTTGGCCATCACGTTTTGTTTTCGGGCATCCTCACACCCAACGACTGTGCCCAATATTTTCCATTTTCTTTGAATAAGTGAAAAACAATCTGAACAAGCTGATAAAAAGGGCTGCCTCTTTACCAAGGACCTCTCTGGACTTTTACATGACTGCACGGGAGAACGTGTTGGAAGCCTCTGAAGATAATGGACAACACGCAAATCTGCAAAAACAAAAAATGTCCAGAAATGTGTGAAGTCAAAAGCATCTTAAGCTTTGCTGCAAAACAACAGCAGTGCTGCAGTTCATTCCTGCCAAACAAGGACCATGTCTTTATGAAGAGGAAAAGAATGTTAGTCGTTTAAAAACACTGCATCAATATACACCTTTTGTTTTATTAAAGAATATAATGTTAAATGAAAATTCATATTAGTTCATATTAATTAGTAATTTGAGTAAACAAAGCAACAGCAGACAAATGATTCTAAATAAATTCATGTGCACCATGTCTATGCATATGGAAAAATAACTGTTATGTGTTTTTAACAGATATTTTACTTGTCATGATACTGAAGGCACTGTCGAGAGCTGCACTACACACAAAGCATTCTAAGCACTTTTAGATTTATACTTTTCCTATATCAGTGTTTTGCTGCTAAACAAGCTGTTATGAAAAGCAAACTTGCAAGTAGCATAGTGTATAATAAAACTTCTGGGGTTAACTTGTTTAAATCAAGTGTGTGAAAGTGGGCCATTGCTTTAAGATGATATGCTTTTGTTCCCTGGTATCAGCGATAAAAGAAGCTGTTACTGCATGCTCTTCATCTGATTATAGTATCAAGGGTAAAATATTTTCGCAGGAAAGCTTGAATAGGAATTGTATACATTTTATGTTCATGAATGTATCAGTTATTTTTTTTGTTTGCAATTGCTGATTTTGTAAAACGTTGACCTTCCTGATTGGAACAAGTTCTGATTTGTCTTTAATCACTATAGACAACGGCAGAATACTTTTTTTCTAACTCAGAAATAATTAAGTTCAATTCCAAATTTAAGTGTTCCACGTCTTTTGGGCTTTTCTCTTTCATGAGTCATCAGAAACTAAGTACATTTACTTTGTTATAGTACTTCAGTCTTTTTTTAAGAATCTGTACTTCTTATAGTATTTTTCTTTCTGAATTGAGACTTTTACTTTTATTTTGCTACCTTAGATACATAATAACTACTTTTACTTTTTTACTTAAAATCTGAGACATTGTTACTCGCCTAAAGATATAAAATGACTTGAATTACTCATGAAAGGATTTGTTTATGTGTGTAAATTGAACTGTACTTTTGTTGCCCTGGTCCACACTCCTTACTGGTTGGTAGCGATAATGTACCACATTGTTTTTGGCCAACTTTTTTTGTGTATTCCTCTTTAAAAACAGGAATGTTCATTTATTTCTCCAGAGTAGGAAGAAAGTTACTTTTGCTGCTTCATTCTAGATATGTTTCTTAAAGCTGATAAACCTAAGCTAGTACTAAATCATGGTGCATTACTGGCGGTAAAATAAAGTGAAATTTCTTTTGTTTTACTTGTACATTGTTTTAACACAATGCACTTTATTTTATTTTTGTTTATCTGTTTTCTTTTTCTTCTAAGGCAGAATGGACACATTTCATTGTATTCCTACATAAAGGACTTTTCGTTTTTTTAGGCAGAAAGCAAAATTTTGGCTGCAGGTCATTTTACTCAATTGCTTTTGTGTTATTCTGAGTTCTTATGCAAAGTACTGTTTGGATGCCATGTTTTCTTAGAGCTGAAACAGGTTTTCAACACATTCTACCTCAGTTGTTTTTACCCAAGTGAAGATAATGGACCAACAAAAGCAACAACGAAGAAACAGTTTGCTTTTGATACTTTTTATGTAGAATGGCAATTAATACTTTTACTCTCCCAAGCATTGTAAGCAAATTTCTGACTTTTACTAAGTACTTTTATTATAGGCGACTTTCAGTTTTACCAAAGTCTTTTTCTGTTCAGGTGTTTTGCTTGTACAGTACTTATTTACAATTTTTTGTACGTTATACACCTCTCACCTTCCTTGGAATTCCAGCCTCAACATGCCTCTACAATCCCCAGTCTGGCCTGCCTGGTTTTATCTCTATAACTTCTAACATGATGCACTAACTCCAAAATCTATCTTTCCTGTCCTGCAAGTTTTCAATGTTTCTCGGCTTCAGCAGAGCTGATTCTGAAGGTTGCAGTTCAGCAAAAGCCTGTTAATCAGCTATCAATGGAAATCAGCTGTTCTAAAACAGGGAAACCTCTTAAGCCTGCAGGACAGCCGCCCTCCAGGACTGACTTTGTGCAGCCCTGCTAAACCATCCAACGTTGCTCGTCTTAATACTATTTTGTACACCATTCCTTTTATTTTCACTGATACTCTTTTATCACACAAAACACTTTATATTTTTTCCATATATTCCAACCTCCTTGGACACACTTCTTGATATTCTTATCCATATTCACTGTTGCTCTGGACTGTTGACCCTTGGAACTTAAAGTCACCCACCTTCATTTGTTTCCTCTAACCTCTTGCTTCCCCTTGGCTCACTCTTATTCACACCCATGTATTGTATCTTGCTATGGCTAACCTTCATTCCTCTTCTTTCCAGGACAAATCTCCATCTCTATAGATTTTCCTCCACCTGTTCCCTGATCTTGCCACAGGTCACAATGTCATTTGGAAACATGATAGCACATTGAGATTCCTGTCTAACCTCATCTGTCAACCTGTCCATCACCACAGAAAACAAGAGGGGGCTAAGAGCCGATCCCTGTTGCAGCCCTTCTTCCACCTTGAGTTCATCTGTCACACCTACAGCACACCCTGTATTAGAGTTCTTGTACATGTACAGCCTCCCTCTAACGTACTTCCGTGGATTTTTCATACAGTACCACAGGTCCCTATCTCTATATCCCTTCACAACGTTTTTTGCTTTCTCTAGGTCTACAAAAAAACAATGCAGCTTCCTGTTACAATTTCTGTACGTCTCTACCAACATTAACTGAAACAAATACTGCAGCTGTAGTACTTTTTCATGAAGCCATACTGCTGCTCGTAGATGCTTGCTTCTGTCCTTAGTCAGGCTTCTACGACTGTTTCCCTTACGTTTATTGTATGGATCATCAACTTTATTCATCTCGACAAAACTGTACATCTCCCTTGTTTTTAAAGATTGGTATCAGCATTCCTCCCCTGAATTCCTTTGGCATCTTCTCACTCTTAGATCCCATTGAAGAGTTTAGACAAATACTCTACTGCTGTCTCTTCTAGACATACCTCAACAGGTATATGATCAGCCAACTTCCTTTCAACCATTCATCCTTTTTAAATCCCTCCCTAATTCATCCTTACTAATCTTTCCTATTTCCTGATGGTCACTGGACGATGGTCACTTCTTTGTTTTCTCTCATTTTACCCATTCAAGTCTTCTTCCATCCCTCTATCACATAATCAAAAAAACAACTAAATTAAAGTTAAATGCTCTCATACCTCTCATAGGTTGTCTTTTTGCCTTAACGAGTTCTGTAGATGTTTATAGCAAGAGGCAGGAAGGATCTTCCAAAACAGTCTGTCTTTTCAGCGAGTCCAGAGAAATCTTTGGCTGAAGATGTTCAACAGTCTTCTGAGGAGGATGCTCAGGATTGTCCGTAATGCTCTTCATTTCATGAAGAATTCTTCTTTTAGAAAAATTTAATAAATAAATAAATAAAAATCAAAAAAAGAAAAAAAAAAAACAGCCCAAAGTCCCAGAGCTCTCTTTGTCTGGATCACTGTAAATCTACTGATACAGCAAAATTTCTCAGGTTATGGTACAGATATACTTGTATGAATAAAGGTCAACTTTCTTTGGTATACATTTGCAAGACATGTTATGAAACACTAACTTCACTTCTTTTCCATTTTTGCATACCTGTATTTGAAATTAATTGTAAGATATTACATATCAATATTATATTTATTAAATATGACAAAGAAAAAAAACTAATGTTTGCTGTTATGTATTAGATTTTTAATTAATATATTACTTATAACTCTGCTCTTATTTAATGTGATGGTTCTGTACAAAATACACCAAGCTGGTGAGATTAAATTTAGAAAAGGCAATGTAACAAACCCTCTTTGAAACAAAGCTCCTTAAAGGTTGTGGCCCAACCAGTTCAAAAGTCAAGTAGTTTCTCAGGATCAGTCAGTATAAACACAACTTTTGTTGAAGGCCTAGAGGCACCAACACCACAAAGTAACAGACCTCACACTATGAAGACCAAAAAGCTCTCCCAATAAGTTAAGCTCAAAGTTGTTTGGAAGTACAAGTCATAAATAAAACAAAATGTTTTGAATATGTTTTGTTCCCCAAAGCAGTATAAGAATAATCTTCAAATGAAAATTATACTTGCATTACAAACTTCTCAGTAGAGGTCCATCTACCGAAACTTACTTAGAGGCTGAACAGTTTTGCTTTCTGAGATTTTTTGTCCTTTGTGTGGCTTATCTTCCCAGTAGACAAAACCCTAAATCCTCAAAGTTGGAAGCGTAGTCTTTAAATAAAATGTTGGAACTCTCAAACTCATAGTAATATAAGGTTTTGAGGTATCAAAACATGAAAAATGCTGAGGTATTGAATACCTTTTGCAAGCTACATCATCAGTATGTGTTAGCATGACTTTCAAAGACTTCCTCTCATTCCTAACCCTGTATGTTTCACAAAAGATACAGAAGGATTCACTGTTTGATAAATTAAGGCAACTTTGTTTTAACATTTTCAGCTTCCTGTTATCTGCTGACTTATAACTCACAGTTCTGTTGGAGTCTTATGATGATTTCATGGAAATAAGCTGAAATAAAACCTAACATTACAACATTTTCACTCTGTTCTTTCACAGTGGGATGGTGTGAGTCCCTTTCCAGATGCAGCAGAGCCTCCCAAAGGGGTTCAGATGTTGTGGCATCCCACTATTGTCAAGCCATACCTCACTCTGCTCTCTGAATGCTCGAATCCTGACACTCTTGAAGGTGCCGCTGGGGCCCTACAGAACCTTGCTGCTGGCAGCTGGAAGGTATTTGAAACTTAAAATATGCTTTTAAACTTTTCTTTGTTTTACTTTAAATATCATATTTATTCCTAAATTCATTTATCAATATAAAAATGTGTCTTTTTTTTATAAAGGTTAATCTGCTCTGCAGCCCTATTTTCCACTTGTTTAAATCCATCTCTATAAAAGGGATTATCAGTGAGAAGTGTAAAGAAAAATAGATGTAGAATGGTCATGCTGAGCAAAATAAATCTCTTGCCTTGCTTTTAAAAGTCATGATATTGTTTCAAAAGAGCTGAATAAACAAACCTACTTCGGCAGAGTGGGGGGTGTTCTTGAATGAAACACAGTAGTTTCCCTTTATTCCCACAGAACATAAAGAACTCCCACTCAAGGCAAAGTCTGTTGAAGCAATATTACTTCTGCTGACTGTAACAACCTGCAGAGTTTTATTAGATCTTAATCTTGGGGATTTTGTATCTTCAACCAAATAATATTATTCCAGGCAATGAGCATGTTTGTTATTGTTACTAGAAGCTCTGAAACCTAATATATCAGGGACTAGAGAAACTACATAGCTGTGAAAGGAGAGGGAACTTCATAGCTATTATGAATGACTCAACTGGCTGTTGTGTCGTAAGGGTAGTGCAAAGGCAACTTGCTTCTTCAGGAAGAGGTCTATGATGGTTAATGGCAGAGTGTAAGAGTGCATCTGTAGAGTGAGCTGGGATTTATACAACTGCATTGTGTAGCAGGATAAAAAGAAAAATAGTAAAATTAAAATGATCATTGAAAAAGAAGCAGAAAAGGGAAAGGGGGTTTTTGCTGCGAGTATTTTTCAGCAGTCTGCCTGTGAGGTATTTGGAGCTGATTTTGTTCTAACAAGTATTTCCACTGATAGCAGTCTGGACAAAGAGAGTATAAAAGACTGAAGAGGAGGCCTCTTGAAAAATCAGTGGAAGAAAGGAAAATTGCAGGAGCAGGTGGTCTTCAGTATATAAGATTTTCTATTCTGGCGTAACACTGCTAGTATATCCTGAAAGGGTCCATTTGTGTGTGCACTTTTTTTATTAAATAAGGTTCCTCTCTCTGTGACAGTGTTGGCAAATGCTTTTAGCTCTGCCATTTGGTTTAACCTGAGACATACGATTTTTATCTTAGGATAAAAGGAAAAAAAACACAGAATAAGCCAATAATTTAGTATTTTATTAGCACAGATTATCAATTCATCCATGATTTAATGTAATTTAATACACATACTCATAAAAAATGCATATTTACTTTCTCCTGTTTTCTTCCTGGAAGTGGTCAGTGTACATCCGGGCTGCAGTCCGTAAGGAGAAAGGCCTTCCTATTCTTGTGGAGCTACTAAGGATAGACAACGACAAAGTGGTATGTGCAGTCGCCACAGCGCTTCGAAACATGGCCCTGGACATTAGGAACAAGGAGCTTATAGGTGAGTTGCGATGAGGATTAGTCTTACAGTAGTCTTTCACCTTTCATCATGACATAGATTACTGACATTTATAATCTTTTTTTGTAAAGATTTAGCAGAGGTTTGAGTAGAACCTTGTAGATTTCGATATGATATTTTAACCGGCTTTAGAATCTAGAGCTTAAAATACTAACAATAACATGATTTACACAACAGAAAAAGTTCTCCATGTGTGTATATTATACAGAATGTAGATTCTTACTTTAACCTTAAGATTTTTAAGAGGCTTCCAGCTGGTTTGTACCATCACCTATAGAGTAAGACAGAGCACCATCTATGTTTCAGCATTAGATTAAATTAACTCCCCACGCACATTATAACAGGAAAAATAGAAAAATACATGGCTATTACTAAGGTTAATATTAAGAATATATTGTCTAAAATTATTACTTTTGTATTTATATTTTTCAACCATTTTATAAAACGTCAGTGAAACTGAGGTTATAACATGTTGGTCTTTGAGATGGTGCACCACCAGCTGTGAGTTCAGAGAATAACATATATAATGTGTAATTGAGAAGGAAATGCTGAAGAGAGTTTGAGTGAGTGATAGCAGATCAAAGGCTTACATTAGTCTTTGAAAAGTACACTGGGTAATGAGTGAGCTCCAGTCCTGGTAAAACACATCTAGAGATCATTAGCTAACCTGCCTTATATATACTGAGGGTGTGTGCATTTAATATATTTTCCTATGTGTGTTTTCAAGTGCTCTCATGAATTAGTAACATGCTTTCTTTGTGAAGTCCTGCTGTTGCTCATGTAGTGCAGTATTAACAGGTTATTAATGTCAAAGGAAAACTCTCTTTAAACAGACACCTCAGTTGCCTTTGTTGATTTTGTCTGTTTGCGTGTTCATTTATGTTTTCTCTCTATCTTTAATATCTCTCACTATCTTAGCCTTTTTGGTGGGCTCAATAGTTTCTATAGCAACTCTGGCACCCACCATTTCAAGCTGAAGGCTTTTGAAACCTATCTTGGTTTTGCAGCAAGTTGTTGTGTCTTGTTGCGGAACAACAAGGAAGACGGCCGCCAAAGCTCAACACGCCCCCCTACTACAGTCTAGCTGACACACCGCAGCAGATTAAAGGATAATTAGAGCTGCTGCACAGGCGCTTTGCTAACTATACATCATCTTCCTTTTATTGTTTTGTTTGTTTTTACCTAATCCATCTACAAACAAATACGGCATAGAAAATTAAAGAAACAAACAATAGATATACCAAGCAATCTGACAATTTATCAGCTTAACACATTTCACTGTATTATCCATTTTTTTATCCAATATTTTACAGTATTTGGAAGGGTAATGAAAGTTGAGTAGTTTGAACTTTTATAACGTTTACGTTCTACAGCAGTAAGCTGCAAATACCCCTGAATAAAAGTATTTCACTGATATTTGCTGTTTCTTTTTATTTTAATATAATTGTTATTGGTTTTCTTTATAAATGTTTGCTAGGTTCTGAGTGATTGAAAATAGTTTAAGTCAGTCTATAAATAACTGTGTTATGTATTGAGGAACAGGGGAGTTAATTTGTATTTTATTAATCCATTATTAAATACTGCAATTTGAAAATGTACAGCAAAGTCTATTTCTAAACTGGTGTTTATAAAGCACAATTCATAAATCTGAATATAAATACCTTTTCTTATCAAATATTTGAAAAGGTAATTTCCTTTTTCCATTTACTTGTTTGTTTGCATTTTCAAATCCTTTTTTGCGATTTTATAATTTTTTAGTCTTCCCTCTCCATGTAGCTTTTCTGTGACCTTTTTGTTCCCTTTACATTCTCGCAGCAGTTTCCCTTTTCCTTTAGCTTTTATGTGATCGTTCTGCTCCATAAACATAGTGAAAACCAAATTAAAACAATCATGGTTGATTTTTGGCTGTAACCAGTTCTCTCATTGGTTAGACAGCCACACTTGGATATCATAGCAGGTACTTTGCATGTGGCAAAATTGTTTTGTCATTGTTTCGAATTGTCATTACACTTCTTAGGTGTGGAGTATTTGGTGTTAGGCGTAGAGCAAATTGAAGACAAAGCTCATACATGGAGAACAAAGCAGCAAACTACATTTGGAGCAGCACAATGGATTATTTAATTACTTGGACTAACTTTGGAAAAGAGAATAATTGGATAACCTGTGGGAATATTTGACCCTTTCTGTTCCATTCACTCAGAAAGGCTGTAGGATAGTGATGTGGATGTTGTTTTTCCACAAGTTTGTGGGCTTTTTGGTCCTTCTATTGGATGTCTGCCTTCATGGCTGCTGGACCAACCTGAAATACAACCTTAACATACTTTCAGAAAATTTAATATGGAATAAAGCTCCGTTTAGGTATGTTAATTTGGAGACGTTGCTCCCAGTTAAGTTGTATTCATACCACCAAGCATCTACGTATAAAGCTAAAGTTTTATTATTTGTTTAAATTTAGTCATTTTCCCTATAAATCTTTCTGGTTAGAAATAACAATTAAGATTGAAAGCTATTTAATTTAGCATGATAAAATATATGAGGAGAAACTGGTTTTGTCATTGTTTGTTTATTAAATTAGTTTTTTTGTTGACCTTCTTGCTAATTAAAACATAGTGTTTTGACCATAAACCATTAAAACGCTTTTTGTTTATAAATATTTAATGTAACATGGACAGTTTTAATTAAATTTTTGGACAGCCATTAGCTTTACAAGCAAAAACCAAAATAGGTAAACACTTTAATGGATTATTATACAAGCAGATAAAGGAATAGCAGGAGTCAATTAAAATTCACAGAGAAATAAATTCTGTTTTATTTAGCAATTTAGATTTAACCGCGACATTACCTAGTTTACCTGTGTTGTGCAATCATCCCTGTTTCCTGTTGGGACAGATTTTCATAGAGTAAATTTCACTTTCTTTAAAGTCAGTCAGGCTAAGTTTGTTAGGGGATGTATTATGAAAATCTGACTTTTCCATGTTAAAATCCATGTGCTGGTGTTAAGGTTCAGTGAAAACCTGCTGGGAAATCTGGAGTGTGAAACGATTTTTGTGTGGGCTTGCTGTTAAAACCAGAATAGCCAGCAAGAATGTAATCTTCACAAAGTGTAATTTTTGGTCCTCCTCCAGTATTTACGTCATTCAGTGAATTGTGTTAACATTAGCCCAGCTTGCTATCAC
The DNA here is from genome assembly GCA_034780135.1 of Jordanella pulchra. NCBI lineage: Eukaryota > Metazoa > Chordata > Actinopteri > Cyprinodontiformes > Cyprinodontidae > Jordanella > Jordanella pulchra. The sequence continues at coordinate 20,737 of JAUZNJ010061507.1, forward strand.
CACTGCTGTATCTATTCCACCCAAAGGGGCAAATCCCACAATTAATGACTAACCTGCATGTAGTTGATGAGTTTTGCTGTATAACAGTTTACCTATTGTGTAAAATACCCATAAACAATAGTAAACAAGCCATGGCAAACTGCTAATGTTGCTAATATTACATCCACTTGAATGCGCTTATACCAAAGTCAAATCTTCTTGCTTACCCTTGCAGGAAAAAAGGGGTATGACAAATGGTGAGCTGTTTTCTATTTTTCTCTCCTAAAAAATGATTAAACATGAATATAAAGACAAATTTGGAAGGGTTTTATATATTTAGTCTTTTAATGCAAGTAAACAGTGTGCTCTGAGTACAGAAAAATACTAATTATTTTTCTCTTATTTTCTAAGTGACAGCAAACCTGCTTCAAGCATTTGACCACCACCTGAAGGGCTGGAGTAAGAAAGTCAGTATATTACTTGGTAAATGTAATGCAGCCAAAAAAACGAGTGTCCCTGCGATGTGGAAATTTGGTTTTAAAATTGCAATTTCATTGGAAAATGAAATTCATTGTTCAGCCCTTTTGGTATTAAGATTATTTTTAGTGGATCATCACAGAGTAGCACATACTATAGTGAGGTGGGAGGTAAAAATATATGCTTTAGAAGCTTGAAGTATAGTTTGGATTTATGTTAGGCCATTTTTACTCTGTTTGCCAAAACAGGGCTTTCCACCTACCCCAACGAGAGAAGAGTATTATTCAGACAAGTAGCCAGGAGGCACATGGCAGCTGTGGAAGTGCTGCAGATATCAGACCCGATCAGTCAGGTACTCTAAAAAAATTGACCTTTAAGGAAGAGTGGTCTAAATCAATTCACGAGATCTTGTCCTACAATTATCCAGGTGAAAATATAAATATAAAAGAAAAATGTAGCATTTTTTATATCATTTTTGGTAAAAGTGCTGCCATGTTGCTATCCAAGGGTAATGTCATGGGGTTGGTTGATGCTTCAGCTAGCAGTTAAATACAATGTAAATACCAACAATGCCTCACAACTGTAAGACACTAAATAAATTTGGTATGATGGAAGACAAAGCTGAGTTTTGGAGTTTTGTGTGGCAGGGTTACTGCCACCCTCCTCAAAGTTACTTAGCGCTGGTGAAAGGGATACAGACCCCCAGGTGATGACAGATATGTCATTTAACTAGTTGTAATTAAGTATAATAACAAAAGTTATGAACATATTTTATGACGGTTGAAAAGTTATTTAATGTTGGTTTAAAGTTTTCCACAAGTGATGTAAGGGTCACAACACACATGACAAAGAAGCTACAAAAGCTAATATATTAGGCCTACATCGACAATGCTGGGCGGGTAAAGACTTAGTACTCAATACGATTACTTGTTTGTCATTCTGAAATTAGATGCACAACCATGCTTGTCCCCAACATAGAAAGACGAACTGGTCAAATCAAGGAGGATTTTCAGTATTTTAGAATAGTGATCCAATGAGGCTCATTTGTCAAATTAAAAGTGCCATTTGGAAATAACAGTGAAGCAGAAATTACACATGTTCCAAGACCCCCACTTTTCTTTTTAATTTCCCTTTAATTCATTTACTTTTATTTGGTTCGATGTAATTTGTTTAGATTAAATGTCATTTCTTTTTAGCTGTAAGCAGAAAATCAACGTAATTAATACGAACAAGGCTTAGAAACATATTTTTTCAAAAAAGGAACAGCCGAACAACTCAAAACAAAGTAACACAATAAATCTTTCTTTTTACAGGTTTACCAGTATGACAGAAGAATTAAATGATTAAACATTGATATTGCTGTTGTATTGCGGCCATTGTGTGCAGCAAAAAATGTCTATCAGTTAAAAATGAAAGTTAAAGAAAAAAATGTGTATATAAAGGAATCATGGTTAACCTGTCACATTTACAATATCAATTATCTAATCCTTAAAACAGCAATCACCAAGAAATTACTGTATTTGAAAAGTCTAGTCACGTTAGCACTCATTCTCTAAATGGTTTACATGGCAACATTTTTAAATTGCCAGGTGATTTTTAAAAACTTAAGGAAACCTCAAACATCAAGAAAAGAAATCATGGAAAGAAAACTATGTCAGTTGTTTAGGTGGTTAAAACTATAGGTATACCTGAATATGAAATTTAATACTTTTTTATGCAAATATTTACAATTTTAATGTATTTTAATTATTTATTTATCATTACTGTTCAGTATTGAATTATTTTAGTGGAGTAATCAAACCACTCTTACTTTTCTCTGTTCATGTAAAGACGTTTTCTCCTGGCCTCTCATGTAAACCTAGGTAGAGTGTAACCCCTTAATTTTCTTGTTTATTTTTCATGGTGCTATGCTGACAGCTTTGCAGGAGGAGAGATCACAGTTTGGATGCAGTGACTGTCTCCAAGCCAGCTCCTAGATAATCTTCTCTGATTAGTTGACAGGTCTCACCAAGCTGTTCAGATTTTCCAACTCCAGAGTCTGATCATTTGGGTAGAATTATCTCCCTGATAAGTTTCACAAGAATATCGGGGTAGAAACTGGAGCAGTCATCTTGCTGTGTGAACCTCCTTTAAGGGAATCTAAAAAATATCTTTGTGTTGAGCTATTTGTTGTTACAAATAATCAAAGTAACATCACTAAAAACAACACAACTACTTCTTTGTTGACTTAAATGGGAGCTTGCAGGAAGACAATTAAAGCAGGGATACACCTTTTAGAAACTGGTCACTGGCAGAACCTTTGGGCTCTGCAGGAATAGAAAAAGAGAGGCGTGATGCTCAAAATCACAGCATGGTCAGACACTTCAGAATTTTGGGAAAGAAGAAAAAATACATTCCATAAACAGATGCAAGCAGCTACCCTTCCCAGTGTGTTGTGCAGGTGTGGGAAACCTCATGCTCATGCAACACTGTTATGAAGCACTTTAACAGAGTCTCATCACCAGTGAGATATTCACTATCCTCTCAGGACCCCTACCTAAACCTAAAGGCTGGTTAATATGCTTGACTCATCTATTTCACTTGCATAAATGAGGCAAATGGAACCAAGCGCATAATTTGCAGTCAGGTTGGGGGTGTAATGCCCCCCCCCCCAAAAAAAAAGAAAAAAACTGATGTAGTCATTATAATCCCCCCAAGGATATGAAATTACACCACTTAACAAAGGTACCTTACATGAATAGTTAGCTTATTTTCTTTATTATTTTCTTTATTTGCCAGCTAAAAAACAACTAACACATTTAATTGTCTTTTAAAAATTTGGTATTCCTCCCCCAAAGCCATTCACTCTGCTAAGCTTTCACCACTTGAAATAATGTTGATGCAGTATTAGAGTGATTGCACTTAAAAAACATGAAAAGGACACTGAAAGCAGGCAGACGCTTGTTTTACTTTTGGCTGACACCAACCTCTTTGTAAAAAAGGAAAATATCAAAATAAGCTAATTGTTTACTGTATGCTTGCTGCTGATTGTTTTACTCTACACCACTCATGATCATTTGGCCCTATGTGGCTGTAGCCTCAAATGAATTGTATTCTTTAAAGAGTGAAGGTTTACACTGCTAAACATAGTCTGGGTCATACTACAGCATAGAGCTTTATTTGAGCTGCAGTTATCATTTAATTGCCTGGCTATGATCAAAAACAGCAGGAAGCCTTTCTGTTAAGTTGCAGTGGGATTTGCATCTGGATGTAAAAATATTGTCTCCTTTACCTCAATTAATCCCAAAAATGGCAAAACACATCAAAAAACTTTTAGATTTCTACATTAAATCTCATTGCTACAGTCTGTGTAATTGTACATGTACAGATACACTTTAAGCCGCAACAATCCACTTGACTCATTGAAACAGCTGTAAGTGAAAAGCCTCTCTCTTCTCTTTCATGTGTTCTATGTTGATCTTCAAAATAAATCTCTGAATCATTGAAAAAGCGAGATTTAATAAGAAATAAGTCTTAAAATGTAATCGTACTACTAGTTGCGCTATTTGGTCTACTGTCTGTAGACCAAAACAAGGTATTTGACAAGCCTCACCTCTCTATCCTCTCTCTAGTTATTTATTTTGATAAATAGTGTGAGATCAATTTTTCCCTGGTCTTTTCATTTTGATTTACAAAAAAAGAGATAAAATCCTCAAACAGCTGTAAATACTCAGTGTAACTAAATACATGGAGCAGAGACAACTACATTACCTAGTCAAGCTTTTGACTTGCATAAAAAATCCAAAAGTCTTAAGCACCAGTTATCTGGCTCAATTTTGGATTTTTTTTGTCAAAAAGAGAATACCTTGGGTATACATGAGGATCACGCTGTGCAGCATACAAGCCTGCCAGGCTACATTAAGAAATACTAACTGTGTTAGGTGGGCTTCAGGCTACTCAGCTTATATAACAGTAACTTCGGGTCCATTGCTAGTCAAACTCCAACAATTAATCCACGTGCCACGATTTAAGTGTTACGTTGAATTAAATAAAGACGTCTAAAAAGATTGTAACACCAACAAAAATACATTTGATTTCATGCTGTTACTCACCAGTCCAGGTAGAGAGCAACTCCAAGTAAAACTGGAGCTGCTCATGCTCTCAAAGTACTTTCTACCTTGGATATGTGAGGCCATGCTGATCCTCGTTTTGTTCCTGTTCTTATCGACAATTTTTTTTTTAACTTTTTTTTCTGGGGTATTGAGTCCTAATTGTCTTCAGGTGAATATTTACGATTTTGATTTGTTGACCATAAATGGTGAGGGAGGGGTTTAAAGCCTTATGTGACAGCTGTTCATATACATGTACACTCACATTACCCACACCTGCATAAACTTGCACGTACGGCCAAGGCTATGCAAAATAAGAGACCGGAGAACAACACAATGTGTCACATGTTATTATATTCCATCTGAAAAGATACCTTTAGTTCTTCACAAAGCTATTTTTTACTTTTTTTATAATGAACTTTTGCTAGTTGCTTTTTCCAAGAAGGATACAGTTTTACTTAAGGCATGTTTTAATCTGAAGAAAATGGTATCCCTGTTTAAGGACTGAGATGTACAATAATTAATAAATATAATGTAAGTATTGATAACAGGACAGAAGACGAGACTCCAAAAAGTTCAAAGTATACGCTAACTTCATAGGAATGAAAGTCTTGCAAAAGCTTTAACAAGGCAAAGCAAGCCAAGTTTATTTGTGTAACACAATTTAGTACATGGACAATTCAAAGTGCTGTACATGGACAATTCAAAGTGCTGTACATGAAATAGACAATAGAATAGAAGAAACATACACAGTAAAAGAAAATAAACAATAAAAACATGCATAAAAAAAACAGTTGGACCACAACTTAAAACTAATAATGCCTCAGTTAATAGTTTAATTTCAACAGTCAAAAGCAGCTCTAAACAAATGGGTTAGTAACTTTGACTTGAAATAACTCTGGCATTCAGTAGTTTTAGACTTTTGGGAGTTTTTTCCATCTAAGTGGAGCAACTAAATGCTGCTTCTCCATGTTGGGTTCTGGTTCTGGGTGGGCAGATTAGGATTGAACATGAACACCTGAGTTGTCTGTGAGGTTGATACACTGACAACAAATTTGTTATGTATTGAGTTGCTGATCCATTCAGTGATTTATAGACAAACAGAAGGATTTTAAAGTCTATTCTCTGAGCTCCAGGGAGCCAATGTAAGGACTTCAGAAACGGGCTGATGTGCTCTACTTTTTTAGTTCTAGTGAGCACATGAGCAGCAGAGTTTCGGATCAGTTGCAGCTGTCTGATTGACTTTTTAGGCAAACCTACGAAGACACTGTTGCATTAATCAAGTCTACTAAATATAAATGCATGAATTAGTTTCTCTAGATCCTGCTTGGGCATTAACCCTTTAATTCTAGAAATGTTCTTCAGGTGATAAAAAGGCTGACTTAATAACTGATTGTATGTGCATCTGAAGGTTCAGGTCTGAGTCCATCATGACACTGGGATTTCGACCATAATCAGTGGTTTCTAGCTGTAGTAGCTGAAGCTGTGAGCTAACTCTTGATCTCTCCTCCTTTGGATTAAAAAATGATTACCTCAGTTTTGTTTTTATTCAGTTGAAGAAAATTATGGCGCATTCACATACTGATCTGTTCTAAGCATCTAGCCAACGCTCTGATGAGTTCATAGTCACCTGATGACATTGTGATGTAAAGCTGTATGTTATCTGAAAAGTTATGGCAACTGATCTTGTTGTTTGCTATAACCTGGGCTAAGGGGAACATCTAGACTTTAAATAGGAGGGGCCAAAAATGGATCCTTGAGGAGCCCCACATGTCGTTTTTCTGGTATCTGATCCTAAATTCCGTACTGACACACAGAAATCCCTGTCCTTCAGATACAATTTACACCAGTCCAGTGCGGTAACACAAACAGTATTAAACGCGGCGCTGAGGTCCAACAATACCATTACTGTGGTTCTTCCAGAGTCTGAATTTATACGAATGTCATTGTACACCATTGCACATCAGGGAAGTCTCTGTACTGTGGTTGGTACAGAAACCTGACTGGAAAACATCAAAGCATCTTGTCATTGTAAAGAATGCATTTAACTGTTGAAACACAACTTTTTCAATGATTTGACTGATAAAGAGCAGGTTTGAGATGGGCCTGTAATTCTGCGGGACCAATTTGTCCAAGTTTCTCTTTTTTAACAATGGTTTGATGATTGCTGTTTCCAAGGTCCAGCGATAAAACACCCCATATGAGGGACGTGTTAATGATTTGAAACAAATCAGTTTCTACAGCAGGCAAAACCTTCTTAATAAAACTTCAAAACAGCAGGAAGATGAGCAGTTTATAGGGCAGAACTTGGGCATTTTTTTCAGCTTTTTACAGCACTAGTGACTCATTTTTCTGACAGTAGGCTGACAGGAAAGGGGGTATGAGAGAGGGGGAGAGACATGCAGGAAAGGACCACAAGC
>JAUZNJ010061518.1:0-27700 GCA_034780135.1 Jordanella pulchra
TATATATGTGTGTGTGTGTGTGTGTATGCGTGTGTGTGTGTGTGTGTGTGAGCTGCCTGCATGTGCACATGTGTAGCAGGGAAGAGAAAGCAGTAATGCTATCCTCAGACATTTATCTATCAAATCCAATTTCCTCCAATCCATACCTCCCCTCCTGTGCTTCTCCAGCTAGCAGCCGGTTCTTGTGCATTTGTCAAAGTGAAGCATGCAGAGGAAGAGTGGAGGAGCAGGGGGTGGGGGTGGGGGGGTAAAGCCATGAATAGCTGGAGAGGTGTTGGTGGTACAAGCTGGACCCTTCACTCCACCTGAAAGAGGCCTGACTCAGGTTGTCAGCAGCTGCACAGAACAGATAGAGACCCTCACTCGCCTGCTTAGATAAGCAGAAGGGTTAAATATTTTGATTAAACTGTCTGATTTCTTTGTGGTGTTTGACAAGCCAATTATCTTACATGCACAAAATAGGAACTGCGTACCGCTCTGCAATCTCATCCTATTATTCTTTATGCAAGCTCCATTGTCGAACAGCTCGCCGTTCAAAAGGCAGAAATGTATCGGCTTCAGCATTTTTCACTCACATTGTCCATGATAAGTACATTTACTAAAGCTGAAGATCTTCTTTCAGTTGTGGCAGACAGCATCTTGTTGGGAGGAACCCTAAGTGCTCTGACAGACGTCAGTGCACAATATTGATTACTGTATTTCTCTGTCTGTCTGTGTTCTTGTGTCGGGATAATGTGATTGCTGTCCAGGCACAGCCCGGACTGGCTGGCTAGGCCAGTCTGACAGTCGGAATCATCGTCAGGGCTGCTGATGATTCTGGGATCTATTAGGAGGCAACGAGGAGTTTCAGGAAAAGCTGTTTGTGCATGTTGGACAAATGGGAGATTTAGTGTAATTATGCAGGGTCAGAGCAGAAGATATGATACAGGCATTTATTACATGAGGCAGACAGGCAGACTGTGGCAAAGGATCTTCCATAGTTGGACTTTGCTCTTTGAAAACAGACAGGGATCTGTGAGGAGATGGAATCAAAGGCAAAATAATGAAAACATCTTTGGTTTACCTGCATTACTGTGATGATAAGCCTTAAAGTTTTTGTTTTTGTATGTAATGTCCTCTTTAAAAAACAAACTTTAATGTGTTTTATTGGGTTTTTAAAGATAAGCCAAAAAAAGGAGCTCATAGGGGTCAAGTGGAAGGAAAAGACAAAATGCTTGCATTTCTTTTTCTAACAAAACTTTTAAAATGGGTGGGGTAAATTTGTATTTAGTCTCCCTTTCTCTAATACAGTCAAACTATTCTCTTCAGAAGTCACCTGATTTGTAAATATGCTTCACATGTAATAGACACTATAACATGAGGAAGAAGAGATGTGAAAAACACAAAAAGTGAACACCAGTCTGATTACACTATCCCAACCATGAAACATGGGGGTGGCCGCATCATGCTGAGGGGAGGCTATTCTTTAAAGGAGACAAGGAAACTGGAATAACCAGAAATCCTGCAGGAAAACCTGGTAGTAGCTGTAAATGACTTGATTCTGCTGTTAACCAGTGTTATAAAACCAGTCCTGCAATGAATCAGAGCTGCAATCAGAAACTTTACAGTTAATGTTTGGAGATTATATCTATTCAGCCTGACTGAACTTTAGCTGTTTGATAAATAAAACAGCTTTTCTTAACATATAAAAATAGAAACATATTACCAGACTAGTAAAGCTGTGATTGCATCAAATCTGCAAACTATTAAATTATTGCAGCTCCATTTCAATGCATACCAAACCTGTTAAAAATGTTTTCAAAATCAAGCATTCACTTCTTTTCACTTTGCAATTGTGCACTGTTTTGTTGTCACATTAAATGTAAGTTAAATAAACAAACTTTTGTGGTTCTAATAAAAGGTTTTCATCCTTTTGCATGTTTGTGCATTTATGGGATGTATGCCTGGTGCTGCTGCTTCCTGCCAGTTCGCATGGCGACAGAGGACTGCAGAACTGACACCTGAGAGCCCTGAGCAGGGTCAGGGTGTCTGGGATGCTGTCTTGCGGTTCTTTGGGAAAAGGATTAGTCAAACTAAGATCTACTGTACTTCCAAAGAAAGAAATAACGAAGACAAGAAATAAAACACAGTTGCTTTATTAATCCTGTGAGGAAATGTTTAGTTACAGCAGCAAATAAAATTGTAACACAATTAAAAAAAAAGGAAACTGAATACATTTACGGAAATCTCTATTAGATATTAGAAAATCCTTAACAACCCTACAGATCTAGCTAAGCTCTGAGCTTTGGAGCATTTTTAATAACGTTGGGCTAAACTTTAAAGATGTACACCATTTTCTTATATATTTACATGTTACCACAGTTACAAAAATGCACTACAATGAAACACATGCAAGACAAGGAAAGACAGGCCATTGTTTAAAGCAGTTCAGAAACGAAACCGATTGCTGCTTTTTCTTTAGTAGAAAAATGCAGTATTTTTGGTTTTAAAATGGTAGAAAAGTACAAGAAAATCGACCTGGAACATCAACTGTCATCCAGCGCTAATGACAGTTCAAGCTTGTTTGCCTGTTAGTTTTTCCTAATTAGTTAAATTCCAGAAACTACACGTCTGGTACTGCGTAAGAGAGAAAAAGCATCTCCTCTGAGAGACCTGTCCAACCACAACGACAGGCCGCTGCTGGCGAGCTGTCTGGAGATTGTGACCCTGCAGTGAAGCCTGGAGGATTACTGTGTTGCTCTAATCTGAAATCAGCCAGTGAAGAGACTTAACCGCTGTTAGGCTATGTAATATTGACGCTGTTAATTCTTGGAGTAAAGATACTCAGCTTTAATGCTGTTTATATACTTGTACCTGGGGCTCACTAATCAGTGGTTGCTGAGGTTCGGGTTTAGCTCGTCACACCGAGTTCTGCACAGCTTCCCCTTTGAACATCTAACCGTTGTTTCATAATCCCTGTTTATGGTTCATACCTGATAGTCTGTGATCTGCAACCAAACAGACTAGCAGCTCATTAGAGGTTTGTCATAAACTAGGTGTGTGGGTGCCCTACAAATACAACCTAACCCAACAGACTGAGCTGTTGGGATACTGTGAAGTTCAGCAGACAGCAAATCAGATTATCGCTCTAATCTCTCCATGGTTTTACTGTTTCCTTCCTCTGTGAATATGCCAGCCTGCCATCAAGCTCGTAAGAGTTCTCTTTATGAAGATAAACCTGGATTAAATGGCAAATCTGTAGCTTTGTTTTTTTTAACAACTTGTATCTTGAGCTTGAACAGACATGCTGCAGATTGCAGGTGGCTCATCTGTAGATTTGTACTGCTTTTGATCTTTGATAGTTCAGTTGGATGGTGCAGTTGCTTTTTGTGCCTCTCGGTTCCCTCAAAAACATGGAGATTTATGTTATATTTTTGACCCTGTTTTATCCATATTATTCAGAGCTAAAAAATGTGCACAGTACTGAACAATTTTTCTCAGCATTAGTCATGACTTGACTTTATCTGATGAAGATTGAAAGTTTGGTGGGAAACGACACTAAGAACAAATCCCTCCCACACACTTGCAGCACCACAGTTGGCTCTGCAGACAGAAGCTGTCAGACCTCGGTCAGTGGACAGGGTGAAATCTGCTTTAGTCACATCAGAAGAACAGCCGTTCTGTCAGCAGTTACAGAAAACGTTCTGGGTGTAGCTGCACCTCACCTCATGTTCATCCTTCATCCTTTAAGAAGGCAACATGAGAAAAGAGAAATCAGCTCAGATTCTTCCATTAAAGTCTTTGAGAAGAGTGTCCTCACACTTTTTCTGCTTTTAGGTGAAAATCATCTAATACTTCCTATTACAACTAGGGATAGACAAGATTAACTTCATTAACGATAAAAATGGTAACAAAAGTATTTAAAAGTCATTATTACTATCATGGCCTTTTTGGCAACTCTGTAGCTCTGACCGTATAAATCCAAATATGGTTCAGTAAATAAAGCAATTTCTTCAAACTGGTTACATTAAGTCATGCAAACATATGACTAAACAGTTGATCCAGTTTTTAAACTTATAGATACTTTAAGAAGCTCTTAAGGAACCAATAGGCAAAAAAAAAAGATATGTTTCTATGATTATTATGATTGAGTTAAATGTACTTTATTTTATTAGGGATTTTAAATGATAACAAAAATGAGATAATAATTGAAACGTTGATGGAAAGTAAATAATATTTGTTTTTTTATTTAAAAAAAAGGTGGCTTACCCAGGGCAGTTTTAGGGCCTTATAGCTTCAGCTCCTTTAGGATGCGCCTCTTCCAGATGTACAGTAGATGTATGTAGACAGTGCCAAATTACTTTCAGCAGATGTTTGGTTGGTTTTTATTTGCACTATACCCTTTTTTCAATTTTGAAATGATTGTTTAAGCAGTGCTCTGTTTATTATGATTTTTATTTTTATATTTACAATCATCTTCTTCAAAATGTTCTCGCTGAGCACTCAGCTCTGTTGCTTCATGGTTTAAGGTTGCTTTATTTAGGCCCGTAGTTAGATTTATTCTGCTGTGATTCACACACATTTTTACATACAAACACCTACTGTAAAATATAAAATGTTCATGGCTCCATAACTCAAATCATAGCAGGATGCAGAAAGAAGAAATTAAGACCTTCAATAATCCTTGTGCTGCTGTTTCTTCACTATTGTTCTTCAAAAAACTTCTGAGGGATTTGCAAAAAAATAAAGGCATACAAAATGAAATGAAATCATACACAGAGGGAGCCTTTGAACTAATTGGACAACTTCTAAAGCTGACTGGTTGCACTGGATTTTATTTAGGCGTATCAGAGTAGAAGGAGATGATTACAAATATACGCCAGGAGGAGTTATGATATAAAAACACACAGAAAAGTTTAAAAAATGGGAAAACCTTTCTAATTTCTGAGACAGTACATCTGTTTTGATTATCAGTATAAAACTAGGATGATATAGATCTGTTATCACTGACCAATCAACCCTAAACATTCTCCATATTTAATTACTGCTGAGTAAGAGCAGTACACTGAATTATTAAGGAGAAACAGGACTTATTTTTAGCATGGAGTGCTCTCCTCTGACACTCTCTAGTGGTTGCGCCTCTGATGATGAAACCCCTCTGCAACAAAATCTACCTTCAGAACTTTTCCTCTTGAGCTACTGAGGTAAAGCCCACATGGTGGGAGGAAGACGCTCTACAGATAATCAGGTCCTCTCCTCACTTTCTGCCTAATTGGGCCAGTTTGAACACTTCCAAGTCAATTTGTTTCTCTGGTCAAATCTCAACAGCTCCTGCACTTCCAAACACAGAGGACTTTGTTCTCATACAGAAACCGGATGAGCAAATCATTCAAATCCTCGTTTTTGTTTTTGCGGAACTAATCCTGAACTACAGGACTTACCCCCCACGCCTGACCCAGGGGCTTTTGACACACCCGGTTACATTTCTGTGTGTTTGTTATTTGTGAAGACCTTTGATGACAGAGGGCTCTGCTCAAAAAGCTGAACAAAGTCAAGCTTCGCTCAGCTGTCACGAGGCCACTCTGCACCCCCTCCTCTTTCTCAGCCTGCCTCCCTACATCGAAGTGACAGACTCTTCGTGTCGGGTTGAACTCCCGTTTCATTGACCTGCTTCTTCTCTTTTTCTGTCAGACTTTCTGCTCACCTCTCATGAGCTTGTTAGATCCACTGATGAACACAAAGGTGGACAAGGTCAGAAGAGATTTTCCTCCAGGCAGCCCCCACCTCTCTGATAAGACAAATAAATTAGTACTTGTCTGCTTATGACTATATAGATTTTTTTTTTTCTTTCTACTACTTCCTCTCTTGTGCTCTGGCTCTCAGCCAGCCTGCATCACATTTTAAGCTCCGCCCTTCTGAGCAAGTTTGCAAACTGAGTCTGCAACGTTGTTTTTTTTTTGTTGTTGTTCTTTTTTTTCAATTTGGTTTTTCTTGCCCTTCTTTGACAAATGGCAGTTGCAGGGGTTGGATCATGCATATGTGCCTCCCCGCACACTCTTTATAGAAACAACAACAAGGAAACAGAGCGCTAGTCTGAACACATCCATTAAGACTAAGGTGAGAAGCAGTTGAACTCATTGCCTCCTCAATCTCTCCTCCTGTATGTCTGCGTCGGCATGCTTTCCTTATCGCTTCCTCTCATTCCCTGCTCCTCCTCAGCTGCCTCTGCTGCTCTCTCTGTCTTTTTTTTTTGCTCTTCCCTCCCTCCGTCCTTCCCACTCTTCCTCCCCCCTAATGTCTCCAGAGTGTGTTTGAGCTCTAGCAGGTACGGCACAAGCCCATTAGCGCTAAGCTTTCCTCTGATTGGATATGTTGGAGGAACTGGGAGACTGCTTCTGAATAATTGATGGGCATTGTGCAGACGCCGGACAAGGGAAAGAGACGGATCAGAGAGCAAGGGAGGAGGAATAAAGAGAGATAGAAGAAGGAGGAGGAGGAGAAGAGGGGAAGTAAGTAAGAAAGAAAGAGAGTGAACAGGGTAAAGAATATGTGCAAGAGTAGAGAGTAAGAAGGTGCTGGCAGGCTTGGAAGAAGTGAAAGCTTCAAGAGTTGCCGCTGGCCTCTGTGGGATCACCAGCATCTGTGACAATTGAGTGTTTTTGTCAGCGCTATGGAGGGAATTAGATGAGATGTGCAGCATTGCTCTACTTTGGGTAAGTGTGAGAGAGTGTCTGTATTTGTGGTGGGAAGCTTGTTTTCTTTGCCTTCATTCTCACAGAACGGGCAGGATCAAAAGTGAGTGTGGAGACGGCTGATTTAGGGTTAAGGCTGTTGGGTTTAAAACAAGCAGTAAATGAAGCAGAATTAGTTTGGTTTACTCTTCAACAGTGAAAAAGCAGAAGCACTTTTCTACTCAGCAATCCTTCTTGTTTTTTGTGTTGGTGTTACTTTGCTTTAAGGCACCGGTCGCTCACACAGACAGGATAAGTCCAGATCAGCTGACCACAGGTTGACCTACATGCTGTTCTGTCCTGGAGTTATTCTGTGTGGGTTTTTGTTTTTGTGCAAGGAGGCTCCCATAGTTTAATGTGCCGGTTAATTTCTGCACCCGTTAAGTGAAAAGAAAAGCAGAAGAAAGGGCTGACAGTTTCATAAAGCTATTTACATGATATATATATATATATATATATATATATATAGTCATTAACAAACTTTGTTTTATTATCGTCAAAACTATAGCTATGATCAAAGTTTCGCAATAAAAAAATAATGTCTGAGAGACATTATCTACTTTGTCTTTCAGTTATCTGGATAGATTGTTCTCCAATTAGGGTTATTATTCACAGGAAAAATTTATTGCAAGATTACAGTCATTGCAACATTCAATATTTGAGTATGACTGGTTTTTCTAATACCAAGCAGCTTTAGCTATGTAAAACAATCAATTTATCTTGCATTGCTAGCTAGCTAAGAGGTTCAGAAAGCTTTAAAACCTATTTTAATCTGTAATAGATCAATGATTAATTAAGTGTAAACATAATGTTTACATTTTAATATGTGGAATATGCCAAACTCTTCCCGCCTCTCTATGTGTGCCATGGTATTTGTCCAAATGGAACTTCTAGCAAATAAAACCTTTTCTTCAGACAGATTTTGAATTGATTAGCACAGAGCTTGATACTGATTTAAAATACTGCTATGTAAATCCTTTAAGTTTTAACCACCCTAACGAGTATAATTTATTTTACTGTTTGAAAGTCGAATTTATGTTGCTTTTTCATGTCCTTAGAAGGTCGACCCATCTTCCCACTATATATTTTGTTTTTTAAAGGTGACTCTTTGCTAGAAGCCAAAGCTTGTACACTCATTAAATAAAACAGAGAGTTAAAATGGGCTATGCTTTGTGTCTGAGTTTTCCAGTCTTGATAGAACCCTTATTGTCAAATATATGTCTCATGAAGGAGAACAATTAAAATGTATCAAAGGGCAATCAGGCTATAAAAAACAAAATTGTTTTCTGTGACCCTTTCAATCAGTTTCTAACCTTAAAACCGACAAGTTAATTACTCAGATGTCTGACACCTCATTCTTTAGCTGACCAATGAAGCCAAAGCAACAGAAAGCTCTTTGCTGCTTTCCAGCTAGCTTCCTGTTAGCCTGCACAGTGTAAAAACCACTGAAACCATTTGAAAATTCAAGCTAAGAGCCACGCACTGCACTCTTTAACCTTCCTCTTTCCTTTCCCTCCAACGCTTTGTTCGTATCACTAACTCCACACACTGTAGTGACCTCCTCTGAAAGCTCGCCGAACACTTCCCATCAGACTGTTTAGTGACTCATTGGTGACATTTGGCGTTGGAGTGTGTGAGCGCGCCCACGTTTGTTTTTGCAGCTTGTATCTTCTTCTTTTTTTTTTTGTTGTTTTTGTGAATCATTGTCTTGCCTGGCAGCCGCCTCCTTCTTCCCACTAACAGCAAGTGGCCACATTAAGCTGCGCTACATGAGCTGCCTGACAGTTGGGGAAGGACTGTGTAGTAGTGCTAGCTGATGGCTTACATTGATAAAGTTGAGGGGAGAGCTTCTGGCCATACAGAAAGGAACAATTAAAGGTGTTTCCTGCATCCTCTCATGCGCTGAAACAAAAAAAAACAAACTTAAATTCTTCTCATTTGATATTTTCATACAATCTGAAGAAATCTCAGAATATTTCACTCTCATGTTTTCATTGCAGCAGCGGCGGAGCGAGATGAAAGTGTCATTCTGAAAACTGAGACAAGTAGCAGTCTGTTTATAATGAAGCATGTGAAATTTACTAGTTCCCCTCCAGTGGTGGGGAAACTGCACATGGCTGATAAGAGCAGTTCATTCATAGCCCACTTTTCTCTGATATTCCTCACAGCCAGCATGAGGCGCCGTGCTGCATAGCTCATCTTCACAAGCCTACATGCTGAATCGGTTTGTTTACTCATTAATGTACAATTAAGTTTCCACATTTGCTTATCCCTTTCTTTCACTTGTAGCGTGCATGATTGCGTCCTCACAGCTGCTCATTCACTGGATTCGAGGTATTTTTAAGTAACATGTTGCCTATTTTTTATTAATGCGAGCATGGGGGATTACTGTGATTGTTTTGACAGATGTCAGAAACAGATGCAGAAGGCTGATCACAATGAGTCACCAAGCTTCTGAAACTGCATCTCCAGTCACCTGAATTTCACATCCGTTATCTCTGCAATCCCTGTAGGTCAGAGTCATAATGTACCTGCGTCAAAAAAAGGCAGTGCCTTGCATAAAAATTCATACCCTTCACTCTAATTCACCAAAATAAAATCCAATGCAACAAGCTGCCTTCATAAATCGTATCCTTGGTGTAAATACAGCTGTTCTTTTTTGGCCTACAGGGACTTTAGTAAGCAATCAGCATCATAACAACAGGACAGTGATAGACTTGTGGGGAAGTCATGAAATAATTTACGTCATCAAGTAATTTTCTAAGCTCATTTTATGAAGTAGTTCTTAATCAATCGTTTAAGAAAAATGCTAAACTACAAACATAACGTGTCTAAAGTGACAAAGCAAGAAAGGAAGACATTAATCAGAGGAGCAGCCAGGAGGCAAAACATTTAACCCTAACTATAAGAAGCCAAGTGGTAGCAGCCAAAGCTTAGGGAGGAGAATCTGTTGACAGGATGACTATTAGATTACTATTAGATTGGTGCTTCAAATATCTGGCCTGTTAAAAGTTTTTCACAACCCATATGGGGCACACAGCAAGCATGTGGAAAATTGTCCCCCTCTTAGGAACAAAGTTTACATTTTTACAGTAGTTTTGAAAAGCTATTTGTTAAGGAAAATGAACAACCTAGCTTAATCATGAAGCTATCATCTCCACACTGAAACATAGTTATGAGAAGATGCTTTGAGGATTATTATTCAGTAGGGAAAGGAAAGCTGGTCAGAGCAAATGGATTGAGCTAAGAAGGACAATCCTTTAAGGAAAAATAGCTGCTAGAACAAACTTTTTGAACCGATGAGTCATCTTCTAACAACTAAGCAAACCGTATCCTCAGCTACAGTTTTAGACTTAAAATCAACTGAGAATTGAAGCAAGAGAACTTAGAATGTATCTTCACTTATACTTTTCCTCCATTTTGACGAAACATCTGGTATTTTGAATCAAATGGGCGAAGATGTGTGTGTGTACATGGGAGACAGAGACGTACCCTAAAAGACTTGCAGCTGTAATTAAAATCTCGCTTCACAAAATATTGACTGATGGGGGCTGAATAAAGATGGATCAACATATTGCATAAAATCCCAATAAAACCTGTTTTAGAGTTTGTGGTTAAAGTATAACAAAACAATCAGGGGTTAGTGTAGACAGACGCAGTGCAGTCTTATTTAAAAATGTAATGTCAGATTCCATAAATAAAATTGAGATAAAGTTAAATTCTTGTTTTGCTATGATTGCCATAGATCTGTGACCTCCTTCCATCACTCAACAGCACCATTCTATTTTTTTCTATGATTTTTTCAGCTTTTATTGAAGCCTGTTTCTTACATTCATTCAGGAAGGTTTTTCTCCCTCAATTTCTCCTTATTAAATAATAAAATCTAGCTTAGATTGTTTCGAGGGACTTTTTTATCAGTAACAAAACCCTTTGTTGCTAGTTTGATCCCCTAAAAGGTGGTAGACTAACTAAAAGTTAAAATGCTCTTCATTTTTTTATTGATCTAGATGTATTTTGTATACCTTAAATAATAAAAAAAAAATACAAGTAATAAAAAGATTTCATTTTGAATCATGTTTTTCTCCTACAATTTTACAATAGAGGACGCATTGAAATGCTCATTGAAATCAACTATATGTATACAGGATGTTTATATTCACATCAAGTCTCAATAAAGCTCTAGAAGGAAAGTATTAGCATATTTTTAGAAGATAAATGTGACTAAAATAGCCCTGCTTCTGCCTTCCGGTCAGATCACACTGCATTATTGTTTGGTGTTTATGCTTCTTCTTCTCCTCCCCCTGACCCCCATTTAAAAATGTGTAATTTGAACCCCACAGAAACCAGCACCTGCAGGAGATGTCAGAGTGACTCAGGTAGAGCTACCCCTCCCTTCTGGGCTGCAGCATCTTGTTTTTATTTTTGTTTTTTGGCTTTTGTGACACATACATCACCGGGGAGACGGGAATCTCCCCACTCCCGTCATCTCCACCTGTTCTCAGTCTTTTCATTCATCTTCTCCTGCTCCTCCTCCCCGCTCACTGTCTGGTCTCAGATCTGGCGCACCACCAGAGGTTGTGGAGGGGTTACTGTCAAGTTAGTTAGAAAACAAAACAATGCTGTTTTGTTTTTTCTTAGTGCAAAGTCTTAAAAAAACAACACAGAACGCTATTAATAATAATTAATAATAGCCTGTATGTAGCAGGAGCTTCAGGTTAGAACGATTTTGGGAGAACAGGGTTTGGTTAAATATGATTTCTGACAGAGCTGTCTCTCTACAAGGCATGTTTAGGTTGTTCCTCCGAGCTGGTGAGACTAAAGCCCATTTGATATGCCTCTCTCTTAAAAGAAGTTGGCCTCTACAGAAAGGGGGCAGGAAGGGGGATACCATCGACTGCTTAAACGGCTTCCATTACACTCCTGCAAAAAGCATGGTTTTATTATTATTTTCTTTTTATTTTCAGTTTAAAAGATTTGTTTTACCCCCCACCCCATATTCTTCCTCTGCATAATATTTTGTGCCCACACAATGTAGGCCTACCTGCCAGGGTTGCACAGAGTTCTGCTTTATAATATCTATCATGAATCTTTGCTTTATCATCCCACACATTGTCTCAGAAGGCTTCTTTGTCTGGTGCTGCGGTGTCTCTTGCTCAGAACATGTAACCTTTTATGTAGTGGTTCCTTCATGTATGTTGTTGTAAAAGAAAAGAAATTAACAGGGCGGTGTGCAGATTTTCATCAAGGTTTTCAATTAGCTAATTCTTTGAAGGCAGAGGGTCTCATTCAGTTACTAAAGACTTGTTCAGCATCACTCATTGCTGATTTCTGTTGCAACATCTGGTTTTCTAGACCCTGTAATGATTCACATGGAGAACTGAACATAAAGCATTACAAGACTGATGCATTATTGGCCTCACACCATAAAAGTGCAGAATCATAATTCAGTATTTTTATATTAGATTCATTCATCTAAATGTCATTATTTAGTTCTTTTTTTAGTTCTAATGTTTGAAGTTGGATGTCAAAGGATGCAAACTTTATTGTGATAATATTCCAGTTATTATATCCCTGTTTATTAGATAGGTCTACAGGCTGATTCAATAATCTTGAGTAAAAATAACATGTCTCTCAGTATCAGTTTTTATTCAGAACATGTAATCAAAATATCTCTTAACCCGAAGAAGTATTTCTACAATAATGAGAAATTGAGTATTACAGTTTTGTTAAAAGTATCTTTACCATTTGTTTATCATTTTCATTTATATAGGCTTGCAATGTTCAATAGAAAATTAAGTTCAATATTAGTTTTCAAGTGTTTATTAAAGATATTATTAAAAATAATATTACATCTTTTTTGACTTCTGGCTCTTTATAGACTAACAAAAGATGAAATGCTTATATCATGATATAATGCTTAAATGCAAGTTGTGCTGTTTTTTCTGTTAGAACTTTTACTACCTGCACCTTTGATGGTGCAAAATACACATTTAAATATGTGTTAACATTACTTTAAATTATCACAGTTATTTTAAACCAGTGTCTAAATATTGAACCTATGAACTCCAATATAAATCTTATGAATTTAATTTCATAGAGTTATACTTTCATATGTAGCTTTATTTTCTGAAACCTCAAAAAAAACACATTTAAATATATCCAGTGTCTGATGCTGCAGCTGGTCATACCACGTAACACTATTTATTAATGTAAATCTGACTTTGGTGGGGTGCTAGGCTGAATATTGGAGCTGGAGGAAAAGCAGTGCTGCAGAATGGCATCCTGACAGTTTATATCCTTAGCATGATTTACTGTACTTCAATTCCACTCAACTAGACATGGACTTAGGAACGATGTGATCGCATCAAAAGTTCTCTAGATCTATGTTAAAGTGCTTTTTAAGCTATCTAGAATGTGTTGGAAATGAGGCAGGTATCTGTTAAGATGTAAAGTAATAAGAAGAAAATGTCAAACAAAAAGGCTCCACTCTCCCTGCAGAAGGTGCGCTACGAATTAGGAGGAGGAACAAACCTTAGAATATCGGTGCAGCAGGTCAAAGATGGGACTACCTTTCTGAGTTCAGCTGTGTTTAATCATGTTAGCCATGTACCGTCCTTTGCATAATATAATCCCATCACCAGTGTCACAGGTAGCCGACTTGTTATGTCTTTAATGATCCTTAAGCCAGACTTTTAAATGCTGCATGTGCAAGTAGATGGTAGCCCGTCACACTGCTGCATATTCTCCATACTTGATATAAGGCAGCTTTCATTTTCGATCAATGGTTTGGCATCAAAACTAGAAATCGGAATCAAAAAACTTTGAAAGATTTCAGGAGAATTGAACAGAAAGAATTAGTTGCAGTCGATTCTTTATGGCCAACCTGATTTTTGCTGATTGTTCCCCATTCCTTATGCCATACAATTGCACCATTTAGAAAGGTAACAAAAAGATATTTGAAATATACTGCAGAGCATGGTGCCCTCAGAATCCCTTTCAGTTCCTCATGTTTTCAATATTCTAGCATACATGGAAAAAGGGAAACCGTTTGACAGCAGTTGAACTATAATTGGCCTAATGCTACTAGACCATGCACACCACAGAATATACAGACTGCCTCAAATTGCTTGATTTTGGGATTGTGAGGATTTCTGGAAGTTCTTGTTTTTTTTGCCGAATTTGTGACACCCTAAGATTTAGTTAGGATGCTAGTAGCAAAGATGCATTCTTAAAAATACAGCAAAAATGTAAGGAATCAGTTAAGATACCAAATGCATCTAAGGCTATGTTCACACAGCTGGTAAATGTGACCTTAATCAGCTCATGTTGCCCATATGTGACCCCTATTCGACTTTTTCACAGCAGTCTGAAAGGCCCAGTTCTGATCTTTTTACTCCCCACCAAAAAACTGATTTGAGCCATTTCTGTATTCAGCACTAAAATGGATAGGTGTTAAAGCATCTAAAAAATCTGAATGGTCATCATGCACTTTATCTGATGTTTATGTCGTTGTCTTAACCCCCACTACACATCCATGCTGACAGTGCAGCAGCAGCAATCGCCAATTGCTTTACGAATAGCTGTTATTAATACTTGTACTATATTAATTACCTTCCTTCCTTTTAATGACGAGGCCATGATACTGTCAGCTCCCGTTGCTAAACAGTTTAATAAGAACACAGAGATACCAGCATCCACTATTACATTTTCTTTCATGTGTTTTTTTTCCCACCAAAGCTTTATTGAACACTTCTACTGAGAGTTGCGTCCATTGTTATTTCTGTAAACTGCTGTATTTTGTGACGTCTACGTTCTCCTTCTGCACACACCAAAATGATCGCATTTGAGCAAAACTTGATACTGAGCATCAAGAGCCGATGTGTGAACATACCCTTAGATTTGCACAGTTGGATTTTAATTTGTTCCTATTCATCACAATTTGCGTTGTTTTCCATGAAGACGTGATAAAAAGGCAATAACTCTTGGTTGGTCATAAGTTCAATAATCTATGTTCTATGCTTTGCAGCTGTTGTACTGACCCTTGGTACTAAGGTGCCAGCTGCCGTGGCTGGAAAAAGATTGTTGTTAATAGAAAAACATCGCTAGATTGGAGGCTTTAGCTGTGGCTGCAGCAACAGCTAGAGAATGGAGATTGCTGCGATGTTCTCTGCTCTGTGAAGCCAGAAAACACTCTTTCACTGTCGCTCCCTGCATCGTCTCATTAAAAATGCTTTAAAGCTTAACCTTTCAAAGCGTTGGTAAACGTTAATTCTTTATCGTAAGAACTAATTATTAAATTTACTGATAAAGTCACTGCCATAAAAAAGTGTCAAACTACTTATTGCAGCAACATGTTTTATCGCTGTTATCTATCTGAATATTAAACCATATTTTAGCTCTTCTGTTTGAAAACCAACATGTAGCAACCATTCCAATCTGTGTAATAAATGTCTATAAAACATGATCATTGAAAGGTAATCATTAATATTTTCAATAAATTGACACAAATTGGCTTCATTTTGTAAAACTACTGTAGTTTCTTCAGAATTTTATCAGGATATGTACAGCAGTTTACATTTGGGAAATATCCAACTTATTAACACTCCTCTGCTACTTTAGCATCACAACATTGCTTCTTTGTGTGTATGTGTTTGATCGTGTAGCAGATGAACATCTTTATATTTAAAGCACATGAGACCTTCATTAAGACAGCGAGATTGTTATCAGACAACTCACTGATTTTATGAAGGAGTAGGAACATTTTAAATGCTTGAAGAGCATTGGGATTTCTTTGGCCAAAAACTATCTGCACAGAAAAAGGAGAAAGCTTTTACCTCCTTACACACATTTACTTGCGCGCATTCAGCACCATCAGAGTTCATTGTAATTAGCATTTGGGTTCCCTTGTAAAAGGGACTTGTACTACCACTCTGTCATTAGTTAATGGGCCTGGCGTGCTTTCTGTGTCTCTCTTGGCTGCTCCCAGGAGAAGCAGTCGAGGTGAGGTGAGAACGTGTCACAGCTCCCGCTATCTATCAGTCAGCTGCATGGCATTAAATACAGCTTGAGTGTGAAGGACCCATATGTCCCATGTGTCATTACTGGACATTACTCAATTAAAAGGCCTCAGCCTCTAAAAAATGGAGCCTCCTGAGAGCAAAAGCTTATGTCCTGGTGATACTGCAGAGCTAGGCATAGAAAAGCACTTATTAAATAGCCACACTGTTAAAGAAGGCTATAGAGAACGCCTTGGAATAATGCGCATAAGAGCTTTAGTTGTGTTGCAAAGACTTCTCTGGTGATGTAGTCTGCCATCTTGAAAAGCTGCTGGGTTTTTAAAGAAAGACTTAAAATGGTGATTGATGGATTGATCCCCTTTAAGGCATCTAAAGGTAGAAACTCTAATGAGGTTCATGTTATTTTCAAGTTTAAGGTTGAGATTAGAAACACATAATAGAGGACACAGTCAAAATATTAAGTTATTAAGTAATTAGGTTCTGTTTTTGGAATAGCAAGTTAGAAATACACATTTAAACCTCAGTTTAAATACTACCGGCGCAGTTGTGTAACTGCCACCTAACTTTCCTATACAGGCTGCTAAAGGTAGAAACACTTGTGTTAAGAGTTGTTATCAAGTGTTTAAATGTGCAGCAGCAACAAACATCTCTTCAGTCCTTGAGGATAATCCCTCAGGGATGTTTGAACCATTTTTGTAATAAGCTTTATATTTCACAGCTAGCAGCATTCTTTCTGTTTTTACCCACAACGCTAGCGTACTGCAACATTTGCAGCCATGCTGTGCAGAGCTTTTATCAAACATAAAGGTAGAGCGGTAAAAAAAACTAGAGCTAATTGAACTGGGTGTAAAGACAATAGACGAGAAATGTTACCCACAATACTGACAATCAACACTTTTTATTTAAGTAGGGGTCATTTACTATTTTCAGTATTTTAACAAGTGTACGAAAACTTATTGACAACCCTTCCGTCACAAGAAATTTAATTACATCAGGTACTAAGAATCTATAAATGTGTCATCTTTGTAAGGTGCAATGATTGTCACTAGGTACCTGCTATTTTAAAACATGTTTTTAAAATAAATAAGTTATAAACAACCCCCCCAACCCAAGGCACAAGGGGAAGATCAGAACAGAGGGCTTATTGATTTAAAAGATATCATCTCTGTACCTAATACTCCACATTCTAAAGGCTCATCCTCGCCAGCAGGAAGTGTTGCTTATTCACCATGTTTTCCCATTAGGAGCTGTAACAAAGTAATAAATATTCCAAATCTATCCTAGCAGACACCACACTGAGGAGCCTGGAAGTTAAAATGATGTATTATGGGCTTGCATGCTTTGCAGATCAAGCATAAATCGAGCTTAATGAAGGCAGTAGGACATATTTCATTTCAAGTGGTAGTCTGACATTTTAAAAAAAGTCAAACCAATCAGGTTTAGTTTGAATTTATTCCATTATTCAAATTAAAATGAAGTTGGATTAGATCTTTGACACAAGATGGTGGTCTCCTCTGTAACACAGGGACAAATATAGACCGTTTTTGACCTCGTGATCTCTCACAATTGCTCATCCTCTGTATCCGCAGTATAAACAGCATTTGGGACAAATAGATATTGATGAATCTCTTAAACATCCTGGATTTTGTCGGTTGCTCATATGACTGTGTGTAATTGCTTTAACAAACAGCCTCTATTCAGTTAACCACAGCTTGGTCTGCTGTTAGCATCTTCATTATACAGTGTGCAATTAAACTGTAAAGGCTTTAGTGTAATGAAATGGGAATAAGTGAAGAGATGAAAGAGGTGGAATTAGACAGAGACCTTGGGTTTTACATTCCCCTGTTTTTGTTGGCTGATTGTATGCATTCTTGGCAATAGATGCTTTGTCCTTTCCGCTGATGACATTAACAAACCATGTAATGAGGACAGTTTCAGAGAGAACTTCTAACTGGTATTTAAAGTTATTTTGTAAATAAAAGAGAACAACAAGGTTAAAGGAAATTAGCTTGTTAGAATATTCCACAACTGTGGCTCTGTGGGTAGAGTAATCAAAGCACAAGGTTGTAGGTACAATTCCAGCTTCTCCTTGAACACGTATCAATGTACCCCTGAGCAAAACACTTAACCCCAAGTCACCCACCATTGTAAGTGGGAGTGTATGAAAGTGTGTGCGTTGGTGTCTGTGGCTAAAGCGTAAACTGCTTGAGTGGTAAGTATGACTAGATAAATGTGTTCATTTCCCATTTAAAAGGTCCAGAACCCAGATTAATCTGATTGACTTCTGGCAGATTCTGTAGTTTCTTTCCATTCAGATATTGTTTTAAAAGAACACACACATCCTTTAGTTCTCTGTCTTTATTTCAGAGCAACTCTGTCATTCATTCTCAGAGTTTGGGTTATAAATGGTAGGTTGCCAGTTGAAGAGACTGTCACTTTGTGTGGAGGTAGTGATTTCGTGTGGAGATAAGCTCTGTGTAATGGCAGGGTTGAATAATTTCACTTTAACAATGAGGCTTGGCTCTCTTTGCCCTGTAGAAGAAAACACTGCTGCTTCTCTGTCGCTCTTCATTCTCTCTGCATTCATATTCAGAGAGAGCAGTCCCTCATCTAATAAGCTGTTTATATTTCAGGAAATGTATATATTTGGCAAATATGATTACTATCACTTTAAAGAATTTCAACTAAGAGTTAATGTTTTTATTCTAGAGCATCTGAGTTAAACAATTTGCTTTCTTCATATTTCCTGTAAACCTATACATTAGAAAAAAACAATAAATTGTGGCTGTTATTTTTTAAAGCAGTTGGTATATTTAACCTTACTTTTTGGCTTTATTTGATCTAATAAAAGGGATGTTTGAGTCAGCCAAACATCATTTAAAAGGTATATTCTTACTGAGGCAAATTGCACCTGGGAGATCAAAGGGGATGATTCTTCGCATGGAGAGGAAGTGCTGAAGAGAGGAAGTGAAGGACAGTGGAGATATCACTTTTTCTTACTTCCTACATTGATCTTATCTGTAACCTCAGTTGCGCTGTGTCTCTTTCCAACTCGCACTACATTTCTGCCTCTTGTTTGTGAATAAAAAAAAGAACAGGGGGTCCCTTTTGTTCTGCAGATTGATTTCACACTGCAGGTAGGTATTACGTGCTAGAACTGTTGTAAAAATACACAGACGAGGCAAATAATCCAAATGAGCTCTGCTGCATCATGCTGCCCTCTAGAGGCACTGGAAGCAAGCACAGGTTCTGGTGAGGCGATTCTCTACCTCCTGGGTCTTTGGTGCATAACCATAAACTAAAGCAGTCTAAAATGAGAGAATCATCACTAAAGTTCAAAAAAAGAAGAACAAAAACCCAATGATAACCGCTTTTAATACAGAATTAAATAAAAGGACTGTTAAATATTGATAGCTATAAAGATTGGTTTTACAGAGACCTTTGAAAATAGGAAAATTGTCACTTTAGTTGGATAAATCTAAAATTGTGGAGCAAAAAAGAGACCTATGTAAAATAACCTAATAAAGTGAGGTAGTTTTTCATACATAGATATTAACATAATGCAATGTGAGCAATGATCTGTTTTACGAAAATGGCTGAATAAAATGGGATCTAAAATAAATAATGGTGGGAAAATATCTGATATATTATTCCATGCTGATTTATTTTTGCATAAATAAATGACAACGCGATGGTAGCAATGATTAAGCTCATTTCTAAAAATAGAGAATGAAGGGTGTAACATATGGACTTGAGGAACACTCAACATAAGGGAAGTTTATGTATTATCCCATTAATATGCTGGTTCTGCAGCCTTATAACTGTTCAAACTTAACTGGAAACATAGAGGTTAAAATTTTGAAGGTAAATATGCACAAACTGCACTATCATTGTCCCAATTCATTTATAGTATCTAATACTTATAGTGAACTAAAGTGGAAATTCATGCAAATTTGTGTCGTTAGCCTTAGAAATGATGATGGGATACTTGACCAGGCTTGCAGCATCACTCAGTCTGGAACAGGTTGACTGACATTTGGTTTCTATGTGTGTTTTCCTCACAGCTTTGCTGTCGTCGTGGTGTGAGGAGCTGGGCCGTCTCCTCCTGCTGCGTCACCAGAAGAACAGGCAGAACGAACCACAGGGAAAAGTCCCAATGCAGCCTGGCATGAAGCCTGGCCTCACACACAGGTCAGTTACATGTGGGAGAATGTGTTTTTGCCAGATAGAAAGACAAATCCTTATAAAATGGAGAACAGAGTTGCCAGAAAGTACAGAAAACTTTGACAAGATAAATCAAAAAAAAAAAAAAAAAAACAGTTGTTTCCACTAAGAGAATATCCAGGAATTAGCCAAGATGTTGTTTGGCTCCTCTGTGGATCTTTGGGGGAATGTTTTGCCTTTTTATGAGGAAATATTGAACACATCGTCCATTCCAAGAGCTGACCTCAGAGTGAAAACAAACCGCTCTCCAAAAACAGCACTTCCTCCCGTCTGCACAGACCACTTGTCTCTCCCTAAGAGAATTTCGTTTATTTATTATACGTACCAGACTCAGTCTTATTTGTTTATGTCAAAATGACTTAAATTCCTGCTCCCAGCGTTATTTTTATCCAAGGATTCTTTCCACAGCTGTATGAACTGCTCATATGTAGTTTGTACTGATGTATCTATTAAGCTTCATTATCTTTGCCTCATCTTCCATTATTTCTTGCTCTATAAACAACATTATATCATCAGAAAAAGACTTTGATTTGTGTTTCTATCTGTTTTCCAGTGATGGGTCCTTTCCTTATGACTCTGTCCCCTGGCAACAAAACACCAACCAGCCCCCAGGGTCCCTGTCCGTGGTTACAACAGTGTGGGGTGTGACTAATACATCACAGAGTCAGGTATCCTTTCTTAGCTTATCACTATGATAGTCATCTGATCCTTGAGTTTGCTCTTGTATGCATGTTTTTAATAAAAAGGTTCAATCCTTTTTGTAGGTGCTGTGTAACCCTATGGCGAACAGCAACAACCACATGAATCCCGGGGGGAACCACATGGGATCGGGTATGTCCGCCAGCGCAGCAGGACTCAGTTCACCTCAGTTCAACGCTCAGCAGCAGCAGTTCCCAAGCAAAGGAGGGTCTGGCCAGTCGTACATGCAGCAGGGGATGTACGGCCGGCACGGCTACCCTGGCGGTCCTGGCGGATACAGTGGAAGGTGAGAGAATAAATCAGCCAGTATTTGAATGGAAGCAGGTCAGAAGGCAAGTCTACTATCAGCCTGCAGTAGGATGTAATGTTAAGTTTAATTTGGAGAGAAAGATTTGGATGTTTAATATCACACCTGCAATATATCCATGGTTGTTAAAGCACCTACCTTTGTCTACATGGTCTCAGCATAGAAATAAATGCCAGATTTAGGGCTCTTCTGAATTTTTCTGGTTGAACAAATTAATATACAACAAACGTCTTTAGTTGGTTGACTTTGGAAGATTTATTGAGCAGTTTTTATGGTTTATTCAGTCCCTCCTGCTAAAATAATGCTTCAAATTCCTCATGACAATCCCAGATTTAGTGAGTGGATGTAAACCTCTGTCCAGCATCTATGCTTCTGTGTTTGCACCTCTTCTGTTTAAATTCTAAAAAACACTTTACTCACGAAAGGAACATAAAAAGTAAAAAAAATCTGGGCTTTTTGCCACATTTTAATGAGGTTATTTAAAGTTCTAAAAGTTTAGAAATGTTTTCAAATTTTGTACTTTATTTTTCCATCATTCCAAAAAATGTAAACATAAATTTCTGCTATGAAAGGACATTACTTTAATAATAAAATGATGATCTATAAGTGTTGTTTGACAAATTACAGCAATAGCTTTTGACTCAACATTGATTGATTTTAAATTTACTAACAGAATAACAAAGGACATTTAAAAAAAAGTAAGTTTCGCTGTGATTTCACAGTTTCTTAACTAAGTCAGTTTCTCTTGAACTTGGTTCAGTTATTATGTCTAATAAATCACATAAATTCCTATTTTTAATTTTTAGTCTTTCATAAAAAAGATTAGTATTATACATTCTATATGATTAGGTTTTAAAAGAGGCTAAAAAAATGTTGAGGAGCCTTTTACTAAACACACTGATGGGAGGCCAGCTTCTACACTATATTATGTGATGTTTTTTGGGAAAAGAGCTGTAAAAACAAAGACCCTGTGCTCAATCATCATGTAAAAGAATATGACGGTTTTCCCTGACATTCAGTTCAGATTTTAAAACTCCTACTGAAATGAGGTTTTCATCCATTTTTAATGTAATGATTGTTTTGTAGTTACTCTGGGGGCCCAAACGCCCCTCCTGGAGGTATGGGAATGACCGGCCACACACGCCCCCCTGGTGACTTCACGCCACCAGCTGCTGCGGCTGCGGCCGCAGCCGTCGCTGCTGCTGCCGCCACAGCCACGGCCACTGCGACCGCCACAGTGGCAGCTCTCCAGGAGACACAGAATAAAGAGATGAACCAGTACGGACAGGTATAGAACCCGGCTGAGAACATCGACCCAGCCGCTCCTGAACCAAACAAGTTGAACACTTGAATTCTTTGTTACCCTACAGATGTGCCCATCGTTTCAAATGGGTCCTGCACCATCCTACAACAGCCAGTTCATAAACCAGCCAGGCCCACGAGGACCCCCCGGAGGTATGAATCCGGCAGCCATGAGCAACCCTAACATGAGTGGTCCTCCAATTGGTATGAGTCAGGCTCGAACTCCGGGGATGGGACCTTTTGGGGGTCCCAACCAGAGGATGCCTCAGCAAGGTTATCCTGGGGGGCCGCGGCCGGGCCTCCCCATGCAGGGGATGAAGAGACCGTATCCTGGGGAGGTCAGTGAAAAGTTTAAACAACTACAGGACTCTAAGAATAATGTCAGATATTGGTTTTAAGAGGAATATCTTTGACTTTAAATATCCAGGGCAACTATGGTGGTCAGCAGTTTGGGCCAAACAGCCAGTTCCAGCATCAGCAGGGACAGTACCCCTCATCCAATGCGTCCAGGCCACTGCCTTCTCCTAACTACCCTAGTCAGAGGATGCCGGTGCAGCAGGGCCAGGGACAGTACCCCCCTGGTATGCCCATGGGCCAGTACTACAAGGTCGGTTCTCTTGCATCATCTTCACAACTTTACATTCCCTGCAGACTTAGAGATAAGTTGTTGATAGCTGCATTCAAATATAACAATCTTTGCTTCTAATTTACTCAACAGCAAGAGTCCTTTAATGGTCAGAACACCAGCTTCACTGGAGGCGGATACTCCTATAACCAAGGCAACGGGGTGTGTTTTAGCTTCCTTCTTTACTTTCAGTTTCAGCTTTTACCTGAATAAGTTGTCTGTACATTTAGTACAGTAGGTGTTTATGTGAACTGTTTTACATTTCCCATCTTTTATAGCCCCCGAGGCCTGGTAACTACCCCCACTCTCCAGTCCCTGGAAACCCAACTCCTCCTATGACCCCAGGAAGCAGTATTCCTCCTTATCTGTCACCAAACCAAGATGTGAAGCCCCCGTTTCCACCTGACATGAAACCAAATATGACAGCACTTCCGCCCCCTCCGGGTGAGCTAGGCGGCAGTTTTTAAACAAAAAGGTTCATGTGTTTATCTTCAAGTGATAAGGGTTTTTATGTGCCAAGATTAGAGGGTGTTTTCTGCTCTTCAGGCAACCCAAATGAAGAGCTGCGGCTGACTTTCCCAGTCAGAGACGGAGTGGTGCTGGAGCCGTTCCGTCTGGAGCACAACCTGGCTGTCAGTAACCACGTCTTCCATCTGCGACCCTCCGTCCATCAGACACTCATGTGGAGGTACCCTTTAAGCCAGTTCTCAGTTTGTGGCAGCATCATGCTGTGGGGGGGCTGAAGATTATGAATTGAAGTCATACATTGCATATTCTGTCCTTTTGTAGGTCAGACCTCGAACTCCAGTTCAAGTGCTACCACCACGAAGACAGGCAGATGAACACCAACTGGCCGGCCTCGGTTCAGGTCAGCGTCAACGCCACACCGCTCACCATCGAGAGGGGTGACAACA
This sequence comes from Jordanella pulchra, assembly GCA_034780135.1. NCBI lineage: Eukaryota > Metazoa > Chordata > Actinopteri > Cyprinodontiformes > Cyprinodontidae > Jordanella > Jordanella pulchra. The sequence continues at coordinate 23,799 of JAUZNJ010061518.1, forward strand.
AAACCTCCCACAAGCCGCTGCACCTAAAGCACGTTTGCCAGCCGGGGAGGAACACCATCCAGATCACAGTCACCGCCTGCTGCTGTGTGAGTTTTCTCACCTAAAGCACTGATTCCACCTTTTCATTCAGCTAAATGACATGTTCCGCTCAGAGGAAGCAGGTAGCTAACTCTGTCTCTTGTTGCTTTTCAGTCGCACCTGTTTGTGCTCCAGCTGGTCCACAGGCCATCTGTGCGCTCCGTCCTCCAGGGGCTTCTAAAGAAGAGGCTCCTTCCTGCAGAACACTGCATCACTAAGAGTATGGCTCATTTTCTGCTTTTTGCTGTAGTTCTTTTTATGGTAATTCTCTAAAACAGATGTCAGCCAACACCTGTCACTGTCCACGAATCAAATTTCCCTCTGAAACTCTTTCTCCTCGGCAGTCAAGAGGAATTTCAGCAGCGTAGCGGCGTCGGCAGGCAACACCACTCTCAACGGAGAGGACGGTGTGGAGCAGACAGCCATCAAAGTATCCCTGAAATGTCCCATTACCTTTCGACGCATCCAGCTCCCTGCGCGGGGACACGACTGCAAACACGTGCAGGTTTGTTTTGACTTTAGGAAGCAGGAAAAAGAAAACGACAAAAGCTTTTTCTAACAGCGACTCGTTGTCCTCTGCAGTGCTTTGACTTGGAGTCTTACCTGCAGCTCAACTGTGAGAGGGGGACATGGAGGTGTCCTGTGTGCAAGTAAGGAAAATGATCTATTGTCTGCTGGTAAAGATGGAGAAGTTCTCCAGAATAACTACAACTCTGATTGACTTTTTTTTTTCCCTCAGTAAAACAGCATTATTAGAAGGTCTAGAGGTCGACCAGTACATGTGGGGTATCCTTAATGCCATCCAGAAGTAGGTTTGGATTTTTTAACTTAAAAGGCTAAATATTTTCCTGTTAGTCTGTTTCAAACCAAAACAATCTGCCGTCTCCTCCAACAGTTCAGATTTCGAGGAGGTCACTATAGACCCCACTTGTAGCTGGAGACCAGTCCCCATCAAATCAGAGCTGCACATCAAGGAGGATCCAGATGGACCGCTGGCCAAGCGCTTTAAGACCATGAGCCCCAGTCAGATGACCATGCCCAACGTGATGGAGATGATCGCCCAGCTGGGACCCGGTCCAGGACACGGACCAGGACCTGGTCCCGGTCCAAGTTCCTACCCCCCTCACCCTGGACAGCATCCCAGCGGCAATGGAGGAGATTATCCTGGAGCAGGTAACAAACAGCAGAAAGGATTTCCTTAGATAGAAAACTTTGAAGTAATCCGTCGAAAGGTTTTCCATTGGGTCGTCTCTGTTAAGTACCTTGAGATGATGTGAACTGGTGCTAAAGAAACAAATTGAATAAAACAGGAAAGGTTTAATCGGGTGGCAAAGGAGAAAATGTGGACATGTTTTATATCCCTTTAATCTCTTCTCCTCTCTGCCTGTCTCTCCAGTAATCAGTTACAAAATCAAACCCTTGTAAATTCATAGTGAACTTTTTTTTATTTCTCTTTAATTTATTAGTTTTAGCTGAGTAGGGAATTATTCTTTTCATTCTGGATATAAGCTATAAGTTTAGCTATAAACATAAAGTTGTTGCTGTTTCCTGCTGTAATGGTTGATGTGTCGACTGTCCTTCAAACACACAAACAGCCAGAAGGAAAAGCTTGATGCCCGACAAACTAAAACAGTTTTTTTTTCTTCTCAGAAAGTTGTTTCCCTCCAGTAAAGACGTTAGAATCTGTTTCATATTTTGTTTTAAAGCCCCACAGGTTGCTGTTCTTTGTTATAAATATCTGTTTTTCTCTTTTCTGCCTGAAGGGAACAGCTACCACAATCAAGGTAGCTTTGACTTCCCTAACGGTAACCCATCCAGCGGTGGTGGTGGTGTGGGAGGAGGAGGAGGTCCTCCTATGAATGATTTCATCCATGGCCCACAGCTCTCTCACCCCCCTGATGGACCTGGTGGTCTTCTCCCCCAGGACAAGCCTCTTAGTCACAACATGAACGATGCAGTAAGTACATTACCAGAAATGCGATTTTAGCATTTGAGCTCCAAAATGTGCAACACTTTGAAAGATTGGTAATTCCCCTTAAATCCGGAGGATTATTAGACATTGTGTGGTAGAAACCACAAAGTAGTGCATAGATGTGGATCTTCTTTGAACAAGTAGCTCTACCTGCAAATAGTGGTGTCAGTTATCTCTGCCCCATCAGAAGAAAAGCGTCCCCACCTGGTGTTTCTGCTAAAAACATTTTTTTTTTTTTCTCGGTAGGGATGGTTAGTTAAGGTTTATGTCCAGTCAGGGTTTAGTTTTAGTTTGGTTTTCTTGTTATGATCTGACTAGAACATTTTGGGCAGAACTTTGCTCTGACCTTTTTTTGGCTTCCTTTCACTAATAGCTTTATTCTTCCATAAGTGTCAAGTTTATGCAGGGCACTATGAATAAGTTATTCCACCTGGACAGTTTAGAGTTTCATATCTTGACAGTTTCCTTTATCTTTCCATTTCTGAAAGTTGAACCAAGTTCTGCAAGATATTTAAAGCTTGAGGAAGTAGTTCCCAAATCTAACCCTGCTTTAGATTTTATTTCATTTAAAAAAGGTCCAATGTCTGCTACTACCATATGCACTACTTTGTGTTGATCTGCCTAATATAATTCCAATGAAACTTTTGGTTTAATGTGACAACACAGATCTACTATAGTGTCATATTTTCTAAGTGAGAAGAAACTCTGCAGACAAAGAGCCAAAATAAAGACTGTTAACCAACTTGTTACCTGAAAGAGGTGCAGCCTATACCTCAAAGCCAGCATGTGTGCTTAGTCATGCTCACATGCTCATGCTTCTGTTTTAAAGGCCTGTTCCACATTATTCATTCTCATTTAGTCCACCCCTCTCCTTGCCTTAACACGTTATCTTTCCTCTCTGTGTCTTTCAAATCCGAACCTTATCCTTTCTCTTCACTCTGGCTTTCTGTTTGCGTCTCGCACCTGCAGATGTCCCATTCAGATCAGTCCCATAACTCCATGCAGACGAGCATGCATGTGTCTCCCCACACTGGCAGCCAATCAGGGCCGCCCTTACACCACAGCGGCCAGTCAGGGCAGCCCTTGCATCACAGCAGCCAATCATCGCAGCCTCCTCGCCAGCAACAGCCGCAGCCTCAGCACCCTGGGCAGCACAGTCACCCCCACAGCGAACTGAGCTATAACCCCTCCTCAGAAGCCCAGGTGGCTCAGGGAGCCCAGGATATGCCCGAACCCTCCCTGGATGTAAGTGTGTCTTGCTTCAGGTGCCGTAAGCTACCTGTTTAACAGCTAGCATCGTCTGCCGCAGCTGCTCTCATCTCTTTCCTGTCTGCTTTGATTGCTGCATGCTTCTTCTAAAGAGGACTGAACAGACAGAAATTTTAAAGACGCCTCATTTACTTCATTTTTATGCTTTTTTTTTCACACAGCTGCTTCCGGAGTTAGCCAATCCAGAAGAGTTACTCTCCTACCTGGACCCCCCTGACCTCCCCACCAACAGCAACGATGACCTACTCTCCCTTTTTGAGAACAACTAGCCCCTCCCACGCTCTCTTCCTGCGGACACTCGGAGCAGCTACCTGCGGTCGCCGGCGCCGACTCACTCCAACTGTTTCAGCATTGATGAGGGACGTATGGCACAGGAGCACGGCTGTGAAGGAAGCAGGACATCAATGCTCCATCCCTGCACTCCCCTCCCTCTTTTTACTTGTCTTGTGTAAAGATTCCACACACCAGTTCCACCTCCTGGGGGCACTAAATTAATATGAAATATTTATATATTATATACATATTCACTATATGTGTATATGAGCATATATATATATAGATATATATATATATATCTATATAT
>JAUZNJ010061529.1:0-27698 GCA_034780135.1 Jordanella pulchra
TATATATATATACACACATATATATACTATAAACTATATACTGTAACCATAAACTATATATACAACAAGAGTATGATTTTAAGTGACTAGCTCTAAAGACAATAAGTGAACAAAGGTAAAAAGTTGTGTCACCAAGGCTACCTGGGAACCTGACTGAGTTGCACTTCCTCTGTGGTAACAACAAAGAGAAGCTGGTAAAGCTGGTACCCAAAACATTAGACACTGTTTGAACAGCTCAAAGCCTACCAAATCATCGGTTGACTTATGACTTTATAGAAAGTAATTAACAACTCTTGAAATTTTATTTCATTATTCCAGGACACAGTATGAAAGGCGTTTGCATGTCTTCTTATGGTGCTGAAAAAAATTGGGGTTTCAACACTGAATATTTCATTTCAAACCCATTTGTCACTTTTCCCTGTCACTTATTTGTATGTCTTACAAAATCAAAGACAATCTTTACATAAATGTACAGGTGAAATATTTGTGCCTTCATTTATAAAAACTGTTTAGACATGTTGTACAAATATTCATCAATTTGGCCAACCAGTTGACCAACTATTTTCATCTTTTTGTTATGGAAGATAGAAACACATCACATCAGGGGGATTTCAGTGTGGGTTTTCAAATACATCATGAAATGTTTCCTTCTTTTATCTGAATGCCACCTACCTTAATTCTGAGAATCAGATGTCAAGAACCTTTGCTGTTACTTCTTTTTCCACAGAAGTGCAGCCATGTTGATAGAAATAAAGATGAAAGTACATCACCTTTCACAGATCATTAAATGTGTGAGAGTAAAGCCTAGATGAAGGCAGCATTTCTGCTCTCCTGTATTTAAATAAAAGGTTTTCACGCTCCCCTCAATTACCCTCCGTTCTCACAAGCTGAACAAAGAAAAGTCTTCTCCAAAAAAATAATTTATTGCAAAAATAGAAAAACTGCAATATCATTAAAATAACCCAAAGGTCACTTATAAAGAGTAATTATTTTAAGTTTAACTATTTGGACTTCCTGTAGCTCTGCTTCTTCTTGTATGTCTGCTTCTGTCTCCTTGAACCCCAGTCGGCCTCAGATGGCCACTCACTCTGAGCCTGGTTCTGCAGGAGGTTTCTTCCTTTTAAAAGGGAGTCTTTCCTCTCTGCTGTCACTATATGCATGCTTGGTAAAAGGGATTGCTGTTGAGTCAATGAGTGAAAAAAATCAGGAGGAGGATGTGCTGCAAGTCAATGACTCAATGTGATCAACTGGTTTTTCTTGATAGAAACTTTCAACCAATCTGACTGTATTGGTTCTGTAAACTGCCTTGAGATGACATGTCTGGTGAATTAGTGCAATATAAATACACTTAATTAAATTGAATTATTTTACAGTTTAACAGAATTCAACTTTGCTATCTTTTTTTAAATTAATTGAAAAATGGGTAATAATGGAGATTCTAGGATGTGCAAAATATATTTGTATTTCATTTCTTTGGTTTAGACAACACTGGCTAAAATAAGGCTTAAATAGAAGTGAATGACACTGCACTCATTTCTTGTAACTCATTAATCTTATCAAGAATCCAGATGCATTTTGCAGAAAATAAGATAGCAATGTCAGTTCAGCTCTGTTGGTTTTTGTGGGCTGTTGTTGACTGAGACCAAACTAGACTGAGTGTCTGGTAAAATGATAAAGAAATGTACAATCTGATAGAGATTTAGATAGCTTTATGTCATTCAAAACTTTCCGTCTGCTAGTGACGTGACATATCATGTTAAACTCTATTAATGTCATATCTTACACTAGACATTCATTTAAAAAACAATTTACAAAAGCACAACTAGGAGAAAAGCTACCAGTTCTACCGTGTTTTTGGAGACTCGCTTAAAGCGAAAGTCTTCAAAAAAAGCTACAATAAGGCAGCATAATGGGGCTTTCTTCTATCAGCCTGCTGGGATACCTTAAAACACATCCCTAGAAAGAACGGCTCTATTCGGGTCCCACTTCAGATGGGAGAAAATAAAAGTTTATGTCAAAGAAAACAAATAGTAGGGGCGTGCAGGTGGAGCAGTGGTTAGTGCACACAACCCATGTATGGAGGCCTTAGTCCTCGACGTGGGCGACCCAGGTTCGAATCCAGCTTGTGGTCCTTTCCTGCATGTCTCTCCTACCCACTTTCCTGTCAGCAACTGTCAGAAAAACAAGCCACTAGTGCTGTAAAAAGAAAGCAAATAGTAGAAACAAACACTTAACAACTACTATAAAAATTGTAAAACAAGATGAACCTCTGTTTCATGTGTTCTAATTTCTATTTTTACATCATCTTCACTTTTCTTCCAGAAGGCATCAAGGGAAAAGTAATAACACAGTGGATCCAAGCAGCAGTTCACAGTAGCGAGACATATCACTTTAACTCGGTAAGTTGTATTAATGGGATGAGTAAAACGGGTCCAAAGCATATGATGAACATGATCAAGTTCAGGGCAAAAATCACCATCACATTCACCTTGCTGTTCACCTTCACAGACTCACTGGCTTGATGCCAAAGGGTCCAAAACACCTTGGCAGTGCATCCAATGTTGACAACCAGCATGATGAGCACAAGCGTGGCCTGAATATTCAGTGACCAAAGGCTTTTTTTGGCTACCAGAGTAAACAGATTCAAAAGTTGATTTGCTACTATTGTTCAAATAACAAAAAATTACACTAGCGTGACTTAAATATAGGTTCAGAGGATGTGTCCAACTTCTGGAACCTCTGGACTAAGATTCGTAGCAGTTATTCTTCAGCACCTGGCAGTGAAATAAAAAATAAAAAAGACTTTTTTAAAAAGAAAAATAGAAATAAATATGAAATAATTATGCAAAACTGTTGTGGGGGGACTTTATACATCACTGGCATGACACTGTTTTGTTTTTAAAAAAAAAAACAAACTCTAAGTATCAATGTAACAAAACACACACATGCACACAAAAGCTGACTTGCTAAATGTTTGTTGACAAGATTTAGATTCATTGGACAGTTTCCTCCATGAGAGCGGATGTAACACAAAACCTGTCAAAGGTCATTATTTACATAAGATTTGTTTGAGATGTTGCAAGACATTTAATTCCTCTGCTGTAACACACATTTGTCAGGGCACATCGAAGAAACCACAGCTCTTGTAAAGTCACATAAATTTCCTGTCACCTTTCTACCCTCAACTCAGTTCTCACAGAAGAACAGAAGGTAGAGGACCTTTATTGTAAAATACGGATGTGGTATTTTTTCAGTAAATAGCAAGATGAAGGTGTTTTATGCTGGCGTTTTTGGCTGTATTTTGTTTTTGGGTCTGCCTCTCAACGCTGTGTCCCTGTGGATTCTTCTCTGCTACCATGGCCTGAGGTCGCCCAACGCAGTCTTCATGATCAACCTGGCAATCTCAGACCTTATGCTTGCCATCACCTTGCCTATGAGGATCTACTTTTACGCAACAGGAACCTGGCCTTTGGATAAACTGACCTGCGTTTTTATTACAATGCTGTTTCGCAACAACATCCGCTCCAGCTCCATCTTCATCACATTCATCAGTGTGGACAGGATGCTGGCTGTGGTTTTCCCGCTAAGGTCACGGCACATACGAACCCCATCTAACGCTGTAAAAGGAGCTGTTTTCGCTTGGCTCTCTGTTGTGTTGCTGAATATCCCAGAGGGTTTCAGTTTTTCAAATTATTTGAACAATAGTAGCGAATCAACTTGTTTTGAATCTGTTTACTCTGGTAGCCGAAAAAAGCCTCTGGTCACTGCCTATATTCAGGCCACGCTTGTGCTCATCATGCTGGTTGTCAACATTGGATGCACTGCCAAGGTGTTTTGGACCCTTTGGCATCAAGCCAGTGAGTCTGTGAAGGTGAACAGCAAGGTGAATGTGATGGTGATTTTTGCCCTGAACTTGATCATGTTCATCATATGCTTTGGACCCGTTTTACTCATCCCATTAATACAACTTACCGAGTTAAAGTGATATGTCTCGCTACTGTGAACTGCTGCTTGGATCCACTGTGTTATTACTTTTCCCTTGATGCCTTCTGGAAGAAAAGTGAACAAGATGATGTAAAAAGAGAAATAAGGACACATGAAACAGAGTGAAGTTCATCGTGTTTTACCTTTTATTTTTAGCTGCTGCTGAGTGTTTGTTTAACCTCTTGTTTTCTAGTAGGACCCAAACACAGCTGCCCTTTTAAGGATGTGTTTCAGGTTATGGCAACAGACCAGTCGAAGGAAGTCCCTTTATGCTGCTGCACTGTAGCTTCATTAGAAAACGTCAGCTTTAAGTCAGTTTGTAGAAAATATTAAAGATCTGGTAGTTTACTTCTAGTTGTTTTTGCTGTTGTTGGCGTTGCTGTTGTGTTTTTTTTTTTGTTTTTAGATCAATGTCTTTGGTCTAAGATTTAATGACAAATTCATGAAATAGACAACCCGCTCACTGCTAAACACGAATGAAGGCTCTAGAACCAACCAGCTAAATAAACCGCTCTTGCTTGGCGGAAAAGGACATTGATCCAGATTAACATGATATGGAACATCACTATTAGATGGAAACGTTTTCAGTGACATAAATGTGCTTTAATATCAACCCAATTGTACTTGTCTAGATGATTTTACCAAACACTCATCATAGTTCAGTTTTAGGCACGTGCAGCAGCCCACAAAAACCAACAGGGCAAATCAGATCTTATTTTCTGCTAAATGCATCTGGAGTCTTTGATTAGGTTCAGTCCCTTAAGGTTCAAGAAATGACTGTAGTGTTATTCACATCTCTTAAAGTTTTAATTTAGCCACTGGTGTCTAAAGCAGACTTCATGACCAGAGGAAAGGATTCAGTTTCTGATGATGTTATTCATGCCTGATTGGTATAATATTCAACAACAATTTATAATGCACATACATAATGCACTCAAAGTGTCATTTCTATCCATAAATCTTTTAATTCAATTCAGTTTATTTCTATTGCACTTTACACAGAGATTAATTCAGATCATTCAGTCAGAATGTGAAAAAGTTTCTATCTAAAGAAAACCAGCTGATAGCATCAAGTCATTGACTTGAAGAACAAGCTCCTATTATGTTTATGTTCGTTTTATAATTGCATTCATTTTATTCTTTCTATTGTTCAGGTTTATGTATGATATATGTAATAAACTATGTGTATTGCTGAGGCTACTGTCTTTTCACTGACTTCCTTGGCAGTTGAGCCAACAGTTTAAGCCCCAGACGTCCCACCAGATGGAGGAGGGATGGAGGTGCAATATTATAAGCCCACAGCAGACTGTAAGAATGGATTTATTCAGATTTGAAATAATCTCAAACAAATGGTTGCAAACTTAGCAGAATGCATCACTGGATCTCAGAGCAAATGTTGCTGTAAATTCAGCACAAGCCACTTTTTGGTTTCAACCCAAAAAGTGAAAACACAAAAATAACATCCGCTCTTGTTGCAAACCATCAAAGATGAAAGTGAAAGATAAGTTCAAGGAAAAATCTGTTGCAATCAAATGCAAGAAAGAAAAGCTTTAGAGAGTATAAGAATGATGTAATATGGGTATTATTCATAGGTGGACCCAGGCATATCCCACTGGAGAAGAGGTTACACTGATACGCTGCAGGCAAGCGAATGGATACGAAGCTGATTGTTTGGAAAACGTTCTGCTGAGAAATGTTTTATAAAAGATTACTTTGACACATTCAATCAGCATAACTGTTAAGTGCTTTATAGAAACAGCATTTTATGATGGCCTAATCACGAACAATGCAGGTAAAGTCCATCATATTGGACTCCATATTCTTTAAATAATCAACACAAAAAAGGGACTTTTAGGTTGCAACAGATTGTTTTTGCAGCATTCATGCTGGACGCCTCATTGTTAATGCTACCGTCATGCTAAGAAGGTGTACATTTAAAAAAAAAAAAAAAGGTGTACATTTTTTGACTTAAAAAGCACAGAGATTAAAAAACTTGTAAAACTCACCACGACCTCTATTGTTCATGTAGCAGCCCACAGAGAATACACCAGACTGAAAGGTTGTTCTTTGGACCAATGATGAGAATCCAGCACATGCTCAGTTACCCCCTCCTTGGTCCTACAAGAAAAAAATCATCCCACAATTCCTTCAGAGACCTGATAATATAGATTAAAAAAAAGTTGTATTTTTAATGGCGGCTTTTTTGTGATTACTTCCACACTGTCTGTTTGAATAACTTAACATGCATATAGTTTTAATCAGCAGTTTCTGGGCTTCTATCAAGCATAAAAAACATGGAGCAAAACAAATGTTTTAAGCAAGCATAGCTAGTTTAAAGATGGTAGTTTAAGGTGACCAGATTTCTGAAATCAAATCTGGGGTCATTTCCAGCTTGTAGATTAAAAAATGCGTCTCATCAAGATGAAATTTGGAAACTGGGACAATAATGGTTTCATTTATTTTCACATATAAAAGATGTAAAAGCCGGGGATGTGCCTCTCCCCATTGTTAGTATCTAGTAAGATTAATACGAATAAATAAATCAATAATGTTATCAATAGAAAGCTTGTCTCTGGGTTGGGGGTGAGAGTAGAGGGGTCAAGTGTGGTTAGCAGGGCTTTTCAATTGTGTGGGGCCTAAAGGGCTCTGTCACCCCCTAAAGGGAGAGAGCTACGTGAGTAAAAGAAAAAAACAGAAAATTAAATACAAGCATTTCTTCAACATTTAGCCTCTGCCTGCGGCTGTCTGTGGAGACAGAGTTTCCCCACCTCTTCAAACACCTGCATCAAATACTCACTCTGTTCACATCTACAGTACATTCCTATAATAATTAAGTTTTTCTGCATTAACATATCAGAAATAAGTAGGAGTCCAGCCTTCAAGTAATGGATATCTGTTTATTATTGACAACTGACCACATCAGGGGCTTGTGCATCTCAAAGGAGCAGATTCATTTCTCCCATTAATGGGCTGTATGCACAGCTCCACTCCTTCCTGAACTCCAGCAGCATATTTGTTTCCTGTCTTTCTTTACTGGACAAACGGATTAATCCAGGTGTGTCTGGCTGTTTATTGAGGTCAGACACACCTGGATTAATCAGTGTGGAAACTAGTTATTTTTAGATGAGATACTGGGGTTATTCTGGTATGATCTAATCATACACATATTATTTACATTAGGCTTCTAAATGATGCACTTGTATGGGTGTGTAGGGAACAGATGCGAGTTTATCATCATTCAAATGCAAATAGCCTGTGAGAAACTGGGGTATATGAAAAATAAATTCAACCGTCCTCACTTCAAAGATCAAGTTTTGGCTAGCTTAAAAGTTTCCAAGCACAGCTAGCTGTTTTACTTTTGGTCACATACTGACGGCATAAAGGTAATATAACAACCCGTAAATGGATTCTTAACTCTTCTTGTCTAAAGTATTTTCTCTTTATGTGGCTAAACAACTGATGTATAGTTATATATTTTGTAGGTGAGGTAAATTATAGGTCTGAAATCTAATACGATGTTGTCCAGTAGGTGGCGCCAAATATTCAGAAAGCACAAAGGATTGAGCGAAACTTTACCTGATGCAGACATATTGGATGAATCAGAAGCAATTTAACAAAATAGAAAGTGATAAACTAGAAACTGAGTATGCTGAACTGAAGTTAGTGTAAAAATGCTACTTATTCCAGCTGAGAGAGAAAAAAAAAAAATCAGACTCTCGGTTTAGTCATTTTTATTGAATTCACAGACAGGTGCCATCTGACAGGCAAACTATACATATCCAAGTTAGTTTTGTTCATCTAATATTTTCTAATGAACTCCTTTCGTGCTGTTTTGACTTTAATCCAGTTTTTGAGCTGGACTAAGGCATTAACGTCATTTTTACGAAAACATGAAGATATCCACTTCTCTCTTATAGATAGATGAACACATGCAAGATAAAACTATGTTCACTCAAAATTTCATTTGGCATACTTTTCAAAAAGATCTAAATTTAAAACAAGATGCATGTCCAGATGGCTGACTAATGGAATGTCCTGAAACTAAAATACACAGTCGAAGTACTAATGGAGTCTAACTTTGCTTTGGAGAAAATGAAAGGCATAGAGAGAAGCAAGAAGCAACAAGCTTGTAAGAAAAGATGCAAGCAACTAGCAGTTAAAGGTTTACATTTCACAGAGCAGGAAAATGGTTGAATGAAAGTCCTGGGATAATGTTTGCTAAGCAAAACAAGACCTCATGCTTTTGGTAGCTGATTGTTAGTTAAGCAAAAAACACAAATTAAACTCCAGGGATTTTAGGAAGAACAGCAGCACTGCAACCTTAACGATACATGGATACAGCAGTTGTTGCACAGAACAAATCCCCAAAGAAGAAAAAGAGAGATGGTGAAACAAGCCTTTATTAGTGCCATAAGGATGTGCTACATGGAAAGATCCTTGGATAAAACAAACAACCAAGAATTGCATCACCATTTTAGGATCAAGACCACCAATAAACAAAACAAATAACAGCAACAACAAAACAGGTGGTGGAAAACCATTTTTATCTGAGAACAGCAGTAATAAAGTGCAACTGAGATATGATCAGATCCACAGAGGGAGGAGGGAGTGCTACAGTGGCTGGGGTAGTGAGAGGAGAGGTGTCATCAGCTGTTTACGCCCCGTCACAGATCACCGTCTCCACCACGAAAGTGTTCTCAAAGTGGCGAATGTGGTGGCAGTCCTTCGCTCCGCGCTTGTTCAGACCTGCGAGGAGGAATGCAATCGGATCAGAAGGACCGGACACGTTCTGGTTTTAGACACAGGTTTCTGTTTAACAAAACTCACGTCTGCGGGTGATGCGGCGTGTCAGGCGGTACGTATCCTTCCCATTGCACAGACGGTAAATGAAAGGCCCCAGCTGACGCATGTTGTGCACTTTGCCGCTCACCACCATCTCCTCATGAATGATGTAAGTCTGAGGCAGGTATGTTCCTTTCTGAAAGAAACAAAACAGAGCAAACATCTCAGGGGATCATAGTTATCAAGGGGAACCCTTACAGCACAAAGAATCAGATGGGTTCAATAAGCAAATGGCGGCTGGATTACCTTGACGTTGATAAGAAGTTCCCAAAGATTGCGAGGAGGCATCACAATAGTGGTGTTTAGCTCAATAACGTAGCATTTGTCCAAAGCAATGTCATGGTAGGCGGTTAATCCCTGGAAAGGTGAAGTAAAACAAAAAAAACAAATTCATTCATTTCAAAACAACAGGACTGTGACCTTTTCATAGATTCATTATTGTTCCAATGCTTCATTATTCGTTTTTGGGTAGACACAGCTGAAATATGTTCAGCTCAATGAGACTTTTTCATCACATCCAAACATGATGAATTACTTTGTTAAAAGCCATGATTTGTGCAGGGTGCTTTGTAAAAATACTCAACTTTCTTACATTTTTGTCATAAAAAAAAGAAGAAAAGAAAAATCCCAAATTTCACTGCATGTTAGTTTAACTTTGATTTGGTAGACTTCCCTTTCAGAAGAAGCTGGGTTTGACTGTATACAACTAACTCTTTTGTCCATTAGGGGTCTCATCACAGTAAAGCGGCAGCTGCACCGACTATACAAGAAAACAGGCTCTAGAGTGGATAAGTTTAAAGCAGCCCCCTCTGCAGCTTGAGTCTTTCACTGATCTCAGTGCCTGGATTAAATGTACATTTTGGTGTTTGAGATGCTAAAGCTCACCAGCTAGTACAAAGTAGTGCATAGTTATAAAAGCACAGTTGCAAATCTACAACAATATGGCCGTCCTCCTATAATTACAGGTCAGTGGGTGAGTTAATGCAATAATACTGGAAGAAAACCTGATAAAGCCTGTAAAGACCCAAGACTCAGAGGAAGATCTAACCTCCAGCAGGACATAGACCCAAAACATACAGGCAGGGTAAGGGTCTAATACATGTTAGAATGGCCCAGTTAAAGTTCAGACATAAATCCTAAGCTGTGGTAAGACTTGAGAATTCAAACACTCTGCATCCAGTCTGGCTGCATTGAAGATCTTTTTTGCAAGTAATGATAATGCGTTTCAGTCTGTTGTTACTCATGGAACTCAATTCAGATGCCTGACATTATTTTCAGTTTTTCTATAAGTAAACAATGTAAAATCCATGAATTAATTTCCTTCCAATTCAAATTTATACGCCACTTTCTGCTGAGCGTTGGCATAAAATCAATGAAGATCAGGTTTCTAGTTATTACATAACAAAGCGTGAAAAAGTTCCATGAGGGTAAGTCTTTGTGCAACGCAGCGTGTTGGAAAGCAAAAGACCAATGCAAATCAGGTAACAAGTATGGATCTTCATGCTATACATGTCTGTGCTTGTGTGTGTCTGTCCTCACCCTGTGGAAATCATGGATTATATCAGCAGGGTCGCTCCCTCCAAAGTGAGGCACGGGGACAGTGATCTTCTCATAGTTGTCAGAGAGGTAGATGCCAACATTCTCCTCCAGCTCCTGGCGTCCACGCAGTGGGGCGTACACAGAGTCTTCATAAAGCACCCTGCAGTGAAACAGGTTCTCCTCTGGCATCTGTGCAAAGCCAACACAAATATTAACGATCAGATCAACAAATAAGTTCAGAAACGTTTGTTCTGTAACTTTTCTTGGAGGAATTGCAGATTGATAAGTAGGGATTTTACATGAGGTATGAAGTAGTAGCGGTAGACATAGATGGAGGCCAGAACCAGACCAGCCATAAAGACCACCAGGCCGAACGTCAGGCAGCACAGCCCACTGAGGGGGGACTTCTTGGGGCGCAGAGGCAGCACCAGCTCATCCTCATCCTGGAGGAAACAAAACACACACTTGGAGATAAATTTAATAGAACTTAGTGTCAGATAATTTTTTTCCTCAAGAAAAATTGAGGTCATTTTCAACCCTTTTTATCGCCTATCCCTGCAATAACCCTAAAACTAACCTTTACCAGTGGACAACAAACCAATGCATACCTCACCCTAACCAAATTGACACATTAGCCCTAAACCTAACCATTAAAAAAAAATACCCTGTGAGAACCAGGAAAATCTTCCACTTAACAAGTGTGAGTTTATACTCTACAAAAAAAAATACATTTACTTTAATTCTGTTCAATAAAAATGAAGCATGCAGAGCAAGTTGTGTTTATCTATTTTCTGGTTAAAAATTCATGTGATGTTAAGAGTATTTTATGTGAATAATATCTTATTGGTTTCCAGGGTTTGTTAAAAAAAAATCCTGTTAAACTTAACATGAAGAATATCCGTATCATATATTCCACTGGCTGCATGCAGAAGTATAGATGATTGTTACAGCTATATTCTGTGCTTGGTTTCATTTCCAAGCTATATGGAGGTTTGTACTTATGTACTCTATAGGTTATAGGACGACGTTGCTACTTTTATATTAGAAAGTAATCGTTGTTTATTATTTAATAGAACCATTTCCATTAGTTTATCAAGTGTCTTTTGTTAATTCTGGAAAGAGCCTTTACATTTTTGTTGCACTTAACAAGTAAATTGTACTCTAAAGATTTTGTCACTGGTTAAAAAGATAATTGGTTTACTGTGACCTGCATGGTAATTTGTCACGGTAGCCTGCTTTTAAATCCAACTTTATTTATGAAGCACCTGAAACACACAGAATCTAAAGTGTTCTGTGAAATTCACAAATATAAATATGATAAAATTGAGTAAAATGTATTAGATATAGGAGCATATGAACAATTTAAAAATACAGCTTAAAATCAAACCCCGGCATCCTTTTAAGTGCTAAAAGCCAAGGAGAAGAAATGAGTCTTTAAAAGAGGTTTTTGATATTCAGCAGATGATTTAATAACGATTAAAGATCCAATAACAACAAAATAGAGTGCATTACAGTAATCTAGCCAAATGGTCACAAAAGCATAGAGTTCTCTCTCAAAGTGTGCTTTGCTTAGCGTGAATGTTATTTTATGGCTTGAACTGAAAAAAGGACAATAATTTAACAGCTGCTTTTACCAGGCTGCCAAATGGTTATCAATTGGAAAACCCAGGTTGGATAGTCATGGTTTAAAGGCAGGCTCTCTGATGTGCCACCAAAAAACATCACCTCAGTCTTTTGGATTTTTTTTATTTAAAAAGTTTAAAGCCATCTATGCCTTAACATTATCTAGATATTTCAGAAGAGATCTACACAGAGTTTGTATTTCACCTTAGTTGCACATAGATCTGGCTATCATCACCTCAAAAGTGATACTTGAATCCACTTGGATCCATTTTTTCCAAAGAATAATCAAAGTAGATGCAAATGGAGAGTAAAAAAGAGGGGGACCTAAAACTGAGCCGTGAGGAACTCCATATACACAATGTTTGACTACTGAGGTAGGATCTGAATTACTCAGGTGCTGTTCCTCAGATGATTTAGTGACCCACTGTGTCAAAGGCTGAACTTAAGTCTAAAAGCAAAAGAATGACACAATTGCCAGTCAGAAGCTGAAAAGATATCAATGAAGACTTTTAAAAGTGTAAAGTCTAGAGTCTGTAAATCTGTGCAAAGATTTAAAAACAGGACTGGAACATTTCAAAAACCTTATTTACTAAAAGAAAGTCCTTTAATTGCATTTAAACTGAATTTTAGACATAGAGGTTGGTTTGGAAATTCATCTAAAACTACTTTTTCTAGACCAGGTTTTTAAACAGAGGCTGAACTACAGTTTTTTTAAAATGTCTTAAGACCACTGCTGAAGATAGGCTGCTGTTAACACTTTGCAGTACAGAAACCATTGGCCAGGGCTCACATTTAGATTTTATTCATCTAGTCTTCAGTGGAGCTACAGTTTCGTCTGAACCAGAACCGTCTGAACTGGTTCTGGTTAAAAACAGTGGAGAACCGCTTTGTTGCAACATAAGTCAAAGGCTTATTGTGAGTCTGTTCTACCTTTTAAACTAAAAAAGCAGCTGACCAGGTCTCTGAAACGCTTTTCCTTTACTTTAGGGTCAGTTGGATTTTGTTGGACTAAAGTTTTTAGTTTTAATTATATATATTTGAGTGTTCTTATCTTTAATGTTTCAGTTTTAATGTTCCATGTCTTGATAAGTGGTGTTAAAATAAAATTACTTATTTGCTCCTATTGCTTTTATAAAAGCAGTCTTTGCTTACCTGCTCCAACTAAATCATTCTCTCTGATCATTTCCTGTTGTTATTTTTTTGTTGTTGGTGGTTTATGGCAGGTAGATGGAAAAAAATCACTTAGGTAGGAATTTATTTTATACTCATATTTTGGGATCTGTAACCTTTTTAATTCAAAGAGCCGCTTTTTTTCCACAGAGGCTACAAAATACTTTTTAGTCAAGAGTAATAATAAACACTTTTTAAATATTAAGCCTAAGGAATTACACAAACATTTTTTCTTACTTTTTCAAATATAAAACAAACAGCATAGTTTAATCTTTACAAAGATTTTTTTTAAGTACTGTAGATATTCTATGCAAATATTGCATGAAAAAAAATACTCCTCCTGCTGCCTTAATTAAAATAGTTTAACTCGTTTTATTGCAGCCACAACAAAAAGGGCCCAAGAGACTCATGTACAGAAAATAACTTATTTTAAATGTTCTTTTTTTCTTTAAAAACCTCCACAAACATGTTGTGGTAGGTTTGACCTGTGATCCTCTAGCGTAAACAGTTTTAGAGAACTGTGTGAACACCGGACAGGATGAAAACTTGGTCCCAAAATGATTTTTTTGTTGAATCTTTAAACACATGCATTCTCTTACAAAAGTAAGAACAAGAAAAGAGCCTCCAGGCAGCATCTTTTCAGCCCACTCATCTCCACTATGAAGAGGCACCGAAAATAGTCTGAATGAAAAGAACTGCTAAAACAGAAACCCACATAAAAAGGAAACGCTGCAGTTCGAATAATCAGGCATGGCTCCATTCAGATAAAAGGACCGATGTCAAGCCAGACTGGGATGGTGGTGAGTAATCTGCCCAAGCCGCCTCCAGTCTCACGGCCCATCTGCTGGTGCCACGCGCCTCAACCTGTGTGGGCAGAGTGGCACTATACGATTCAAGTAGGCCTTCCACTTTACAACAACCTGAAAGTGGTTTGGAGCTTATTATAAAAAGAACTGCTGAGAGACTGAGGTGAGGAAAGTAAAGGCTGCTATTCTTAGCCAAATGAGGCAAAATAAAAAATACAAAAATAACAAGGCAGCTGTTTGAGGAACCGTCACAGGAGAGGGGAAAAAGACAAACCAGAGTGAGCTTTATTTTATTTTCCAGAGGGAAAAGAAACAAAAGGCTTAAAAGCAGAGTCTTTGCTCGACACGGTGCAGCATCGTCCACCAAACTGAAGTTCCCATCTCCTGCTGCTCTTAAAGGAAGCATTTGGAGGCAGAACACAACAGAACAGTGCATGTGTGAACACACTTCTCTTTGGGTTCTTTGTGTTCTGTCGTCCCACTGAGGGAGGATAGAGGCTCTTTCACACCAGCTGACAGCGTGACGCACCATGGCCTGTCCATCCTGTGTACAAATACTTTTGGAACATCACAAAAAGACATTACAGAAAGCACCTCCGTCCTTCTGTCATTTCCTCATTCAAAGCATACCTAAAGTCTTTGCTAAAGTCTCTCCCACATCAGATCTTCATCTCTCTGTATCACTGATGGCTGCAAAGGGTGCTGCCACAGCAAAGTTCAGGACTAGGACTGCCTGCTTTGCCAACTGTGACAAATTATTCTGCATGCACTGCAAGACTCTGCAAGCCATCTGCCATTTTGTTAGCTGAAGCAGTTTTATCCTTAACTTCACCCTCCTCTATGAAGGGATCAGGTTTGCACATCGAAAACAATTGTGTGTGTGTGTGTTTGTGTGTGTTGGGGGGCAAAAGCCCTAACGCATCTGAGGAGAGAATGAAATGTATTTTTTGTTTTTCCTTTTTTTTAAAAATAATGCAGTGCTAAATTTAAACTAAAGTAAGCATCTGCAAATCATAGCAACCTGCGAGATGCAAGTAATTCGAAAGAAGAAATTCTGTTGTTAAATGGCGATTCATGCAAATAAATAAATAAATAAACATAGAGATAGATGTGCAGTTGCAGGTGCAGGTTGTTTTGCACACCGACCGCAGCCTGAACAAAGAGACCATCGCGTTACTGAAGTCATCACAGGACAAGGTGTCCATATAACACAGATCATTAAATTGAGAGGAAAAAAAAAACGAAAATAATAATAATAATGCCTCACCGTCGGACGGGGGATGAGGATTTCCGTCTTATCGCCGTCATTCTCTTTGTCCACTTTCTGTCCCGCCACAGGCTGGAAGCTGATCTTCACCATGGCTCAGGTGTCTTCCTCACCTCCTGCTCTCAAGGTGTCTCCGATGCTCAAATTCAAGCTGTCCTACCAAACAGCGTCTGCAGGGCCGCCCTCTCCTCACCGTTCAGCTGTTTTTGTCTCTCTCCACCGGAAGTGAGAGGGCTTGATTTTTTTTTCTCCAACAAATTATATCCTTAAAGGACTAGTCCGTAGAGTTTTCTTTGTGTTGAGTTTCACAGTTGCCCTCCAATAAAAGAGAAAGCTAAACCTAACCAGCATAGATAAATAAAAGCTCAAATATGAATCATTTACCGATTTCTTTTCTACATGGTTTAAACAGTATCGACACCACCGGGTTTATTTTAAACGCACAGTTCTAGGTAGCAACCATCACCTAACGGTGCATTAGTCAGACCCTGTGAAATGGGTCACATAGGAAATCTATCCGCAGCTCCTCTCTGCTCCAAAGACAACGTTTTAAAAGGATGCCAACGTCCCCATCATTTACAATCTGATCGGATTTCTAAAAGCGCGATCATGTGGACGTGCAATGTCCTTTTAAAGATGATTAATAATATGCTTTAATCGCCAATTTTCTGAACACTAACAAGGAATCTGCTTTTGTTTAACTGTGCTCTCAAAGAAGTAATTCGAGAGGAAATAAATATGTTTTCTGGATTATATCTATTTATAAATATTTCTGTAAAACACATTACATTTATTATAAAAGGCAAATATCTCTTTGAGAGTGGCTACCCTGCAAAAACCGATCTAAATCTAAGTAATAGAAATCTTAAAATAGGTGTATTTGCCTTTAATTTGAACAGGTAATAAGTTGATCTGCCAGCGAAATTAGTATTTTCACCCTTAAAAGATAATTAGATATTATGCACTTAAAATAAGATTTGGAGCTTGTTTTTTGTCTGTTTTGTTTTTACCTTAAATGATCATATTCTCTTGGCAACTTTCTTACATATCTGCTCAAATAAAGAGTAGCTTCACTTACTTAGATTTCAATTTTCGCAGTGTATCTAAAGGTAAAAATCGAAGTTGTGTACAGGATGTGTGGGGTCTGCAGAAATGTAAGCTGGCATTTTTTTGACCCTTGACCTTTATAAGTCCTGGATGTACAAAAAAGTATCAAGAATGGCACTGTAGGAGACGATCAGCAGGTGAAGGTTGAGTTTCTTGAACTGCTGGAGAAGGAAGCGTCTTTGTAGGGCCTTCCTGTGAACAGGATCAGAGTGGTTCTAAGGAGCCACAGGTGATCCTCTGCAGACAGGTGTTGAGGATGGTCTGGAGCAGATGGTTCTGAAGGCAACAGTGAACCAGATGATTTGTGCCGACTCATCGCCGTCCTGCATCATCCAGCGACAGTGGAGTCATCTGCAGACTTTAGCAGGCGAGTCGCTGAGTGATTGAAGGAGTCCAGGTAGACTTCATCATCCGATGACCCGGACGTGTGGATCACCTTCAGATCATACACTGAGCCTGCTTGCACGAAGGCCACAAACGTATTTGTATGTTGTGTAGATTTATGGAATAAACCAAAGCAGTGCATTACTGTGAGAATGCACTGCTTTTTCTAACAAACAGAAATCTTACTGATAATCTTTTAAGACATGATGTGTTCAGGGTGATGTAAAATGCTAAGTCTCTTCCACATTTATTTTTTTCATTAGCGAATCTTCTTCTAGACATGTTCCTTACATGATTTCTAGAAAACCTTAAAGGTACCACGTTTTATTCCTTGGTTTTCCTGTTGCCAATGTGAAATGGAAATAGATATGACCTTTCATCTTCTCTATTTGCCAAACCCATCGATTGCTCAGCTAACAGCTGTCATGTTCTGTAGAGACAGAAGTCAGTCTGGAAGCTCATTGGATTTTATTCCCACCGAGACACTGCAGTTGACCAGACTCTGATCAGTGTTTCAGGGGAAAAGCTAAAGTCATGAAGCTTTATTATTTTTACTAAACGCCTTAGAGACTTATGCAAACATTATTAATGAATTACTTCTTTTTAAAAGAGAAATACCAGGTTTAAAGATGCCTGCAAAATACAAAGGTCTCTCCAAACACGAATCACTTTTGAAGTCCATCTAAAACTGCAGTAAAGGAAAAAAAGGTAAACTGCTAAAACATTGTAAATAAACCCTGGGCTTAGCTTTAAAATGTATAAAAACAGATATGATAACCACCTCGTCAGGTTTCTGTTTTTATTATTAGTATACTATGGAAGAGGGAACACACTGCAAAAATTACAACATAAGTGTGTTTTTTTTCAGGACTTAAACTAGCATGTAAGACAGTTTGCGGGTGGATTAAAATGATTTACCTATAAAATAAGAAAAAAAAACTTCAATAACTTAAGTAAATAATGTCTAATTATCTTATTTACCCACATAAACTAATGAACAATACATTTATTTTAAGAAATTTGCCTTGTTTTTAAATCACTTTTTGCATTGTATTTGCAGATGACAGATTAGTTTCCCTTTAAAGCCTTTTTAAAGTTAGAGTTGTCATTGAATTTTCTGACTAATGAAATAAAAAACAACATATATTTTGTTAAACTTAAAATAGAAGGTTTATTTGCATCAATTTTAATAAATTAGACATTTCTGTATAATCTTGTATAAGTTTTCTGTTCACTATATGTGTCTGATTTTGTAAGTCTGTGTTTTCAAGAACAGAAATATGACATTAATGATGCAGAGGTCTCAAAAACTCATATATCTAATATGATACGATATACTTGCTTTAAAGGGATATTTTTGTTCATAAAGGCCTTACTCTAAAAAATAAAAACAATGAAACTGTGAGTTCAAAAACATTTTAAACTGTAAAAAAGTTCAATATTGGAGGCTCCTGGTTTAACCCCCTAATCAGCTAATTAACTTGAAACACCAGCAAAGGTTCCCCCAGCAGGTCGTCAAACTCCAGCCCTCAAAGGTCGGTGCCCTGAGACTTTTACAACTGTTCCTGGTCTATCAGGAGCTACTATGCACAGATGGATCCTAAATGTGGGAAGAAAAAAAGGTTTTTGAGGAAAAGAATTCACATTGTAAAAAAAAATACCCCCCAAATTTAGATGGTGCATCTCAAAGGAATACCCTTAAAATGAAAACACGGATTATTTGAGCACCACTCATTGTCTGGTGTCGGTCCTCTGGGTTTTCTCAAGTCCACGGTTAAACCTGTGATCTACCAGGACATTGTGGAGCACTTCACGCTTCCTTCAGCTGTCAAAGGTCATGGATTTCATCTTTCAGCAGGACTTATCTGCCGCCACTGCTGAAGGAACCACAACCTGGTTTTGGTGACCAAAGTGTTACTGTGTTTACTTTACTAGAAATATGTGTGGAGAATTATCAAGAGTAGGATGAGAGATGTCAGACATTTCAGTTAAAAATATGCTTTCATCATTTGATTATGGTATTAAACTTTATGAAATGTTAAACTTTGGGTTTTCAGTGTCTAAACTTCTAATAATCAAAATCACAAGGAATAAATGCGTGAAGTATTTTAACGTTCTGAAAGTATTGTCACTGAAAAGGCCTTAATGTAGTTTGAGAAACAAATTCAAGTTAATCCAATATTTTTTAAACTAAAAGGCATTTCTCAACCTGCTCTCATTTACAGGATCCAGTTGGGGTTTTTTTCCCCCCCATCATAAAGAAATTGTGAGACAGCTGCGTTTTATCTCAAATGTTTATTGAATCGTTGGGCCCAGGCCTTTGACACATCAGAAAGCTCCCACACAGTCACTGCCGAAAGTCAGCAAAGGTTCATTTTGTCATTTCAATACTATCTAAAGCCGAGAGGGAAAGGGGGCGGGGCAATTCCAGTACAATCTTTAGTACAGCATCATGCACAGCCAGAGGAGCAACATGCATGTTCTGAGTGAATGAATGGGAAGTCGGCCTCTTATAGTGTTTTCTGATTACGTTGCACCGAGGATCTCACTGCAAATGAAGACGTGTGGTTTAATCAGTTGTCTTCGGCTTCAACATGCACCAAAACACTCTGCTACCCACAATGCTTTACACTCACCATTATACTGGAATTACAAAAGGCTCAAACACAAAGAAAAGGTCGATAAGAGTTTTAATCAGGTCCCACTTGAAGCTCTCAAACTGTGGGGGTTAACATGGCACTCTGTTACTCACCGAAGGGCCAGACAGCAGGAAGGAGAAGAAAACTGCTCCAAGTAAGGAGAAATGAATCACCCAGCACCTCACACATTTTAATGTTAATGCTCTGCTCTTCCCTAGTCCCCCCACCATCTGTAACGCTCTCTGCAGAAAATCTGCAAAGATCCTCAAAACGTAGATGAAGGTAACAAACAAACGGACCCAGAGCTGTTACCATAACATTCCTCTGCTGTATAAATTGTTATAAGATCCTATAGGTTAGCTAAATGTGAGCCGGCCCTTTAAATAATGTACAAAGTTAAACCCACCGGTTATCATTCCAGCAGTAAATGAAATGCAAACTATGTCACTTTCCTTATGCTCCAGAAAGTAACTTAATAACCAAAAACAGCTTGTTTAAGGTAATGTATGTATAATTATACATATATATATTTTTTTATGTCAAGGTTAAACAAAAATCTACAAAGCAAAAAAAGGCATATGTACACGATCACCCTGTCCCAGATAATAAACAATAAAGGAGCCAAATCCTGGCCTTTAACTACTTCATCCCTTACAACCCTCTCTTCTCCTACTGCGCTTCAGCTGCTGTCATAAAGCACACAGGAGGTAATAAATGGTTCTGATGGCATCTCAGAGCTCGTCATCGGTAAAACACACCATGGCTGCTTTGTTAGATGAAGGCCAAGATGCGAACTAAAGCAGCTGCTGGGATGCACGTCAATCTGGATGCATTGCAGCCCAAAGCCAGGGAGGCGTCTTATTTAAAGGCGTGCAACCATAGCATGACGCTCCTGTTCGTACCGTTTGTCATAATGTCTTTGATGACATTCTGTGTGCATGTTTAATTAGGATATGCCTGTGTGCGCATCTGTCCCTCAGTAAGCCTGCCTTAGTTACAATGCATTGGATTTGTTCTTTATGTAATGAACTCATGTGGCAACTTAATAAATCAGCAGCATCTATTATTCTGACATCTTTTGAAAGAAATAAAACATATGAAATGTTCCGAGGGGGCAGAAGAGCTGACGATTTCCTGGTGAGCTGATGTGGGTTTTTTTTTATTTGATCCTCAGTCTTTGTTCAAAAACCAGAGCAGCTGCTGGCGATGGGTCCATTAGGCAGACGCTGTCTGGATGCTTCCCCAGACTCGGTCCTGGCGGCTCCGTCCTTCCCCTTCTGCGCAGCCCCTCAGGCCTCCTGCGGTGCGGGCCTCTTCAGGTCCCTGATCTGTTTGATTAAGTAAGTCTTTTCGTCATTGAACTGTTCGTCCTCTGTTCTGTCGTTCTGGAACTTGCTGAGAAACTCGATAAGTTTGGTCTGGTTCTTCAGCAGGATGTCCAGGATGGGCTGCGTCTTGTTGGGGTTGGCCACAAACACCTGGCAGTGGATAACAAGGACAAAGCAAGATGGGTCAATCAATGTAGATTTATTTTCTATGATTTAAAAGAGCAGGAAGACTCAAACAGCTCAATATCTTCCTTTTATCCCTGAAATGGATAAAGCATCCCCCACAGCATGATGCTGCCAGCACCCTGTTTCACTGAACATTTTAAGTTCTTTACATTACAGAGAAACTACTTTTTTGATACTTTGGAAAATCCAACATGTAATTTACAAATCACCATAAAATTAATTAATTTTTAAATGACATTAAAAGTAAACAAGTTAACATCCATCCTTAAACTAACAGGCAGCCTGAGGACTTGACTAAAGCGGTGGAGATGTGTTTTGTTCTGTGTGAGTCCTGCATGTGGGAGCGACTGAGAAGCAGATAGAAAATGGTTGATCTTCAAAGAAACCAAATATGGGGCGATACATTGTGTGGGCAGAAAAAAAATAAAATACGCATGCAATAAGTGGGCGTGTTGTGGGTGATCTACACAAATCGCTAACGCAAAGGATAAACGGTGCAAATGGATTCAGTTCCACCATATTTATAGGAGTAGATGGCATGAGCTACTGGCAGCTTGACAGAGCGGCTGTGTGAGGTGCAGACATCAGCAATGAGGATGATACTGATAATCATAGAAAAATAGTTGCCTTTGTCTGCTCCTTGATCCCACAGCAACACCTGTCTTGTTCCACAGTAGCTGTTTAAATTCTGTTGTTTATTCTTATAAAAGTGCAAAAACATTTAAATCTGGTCGTACTGTTTTTATGTTATAATTTGGTAGAATTGCTTTCTGTCGTTTTTCGTTTATCCCGACACATGCAGACATTGTTTTTCTCTATTAATATTATTCTACTATTTTCATTCCAGATTTGTTCACATCTATACAGACTCTCTCCATCATGTTACTGAACTAATGCCTCAATTTGTGACCAAAACGGCCACAGATATTTTTCTGTCTGAGTTTATATCAGACTTTCGGACTAAATAAAAACACTGTAAAAAAACTGTTCTCTCAATCAGTTTAAACATTTGATAATCACTTTGTTGTTATTTTAATAGCACATCCGCTACCCATAGATGCCTGTCGTTTGGTCATTGAAGGCAAGACTTGCATATTAAAAATAAGGCAAATGCAAAAATACTATGCCGCTCCTGCATTGCTTTTTTTGCAAATACAAATCGTTTTAGATCAAGTTTCTCTGTTTTGATGCACACAGACCTTCTGATGATCAGGCTCAAAGACATTCCACTAATCAGTTCTTGTGCTGATATGATTTCATTTCCCTTCACGACAAGTATTTCTGAATTGAAAAGCACATATTACCCTCTTAAGATCAGAGATATTTATGGTGTCTAAAGTAATTGACTGAACTATTGGCACCTTTATGAGGGTGAAATTAAGCCTAAAGTGGGACATTTGGGAATGAGTAAAATGCAGTAAAAATAGTTTATTTGAAGAATGTCTTCAGTAAATTTGTTATGTGGTAAAACAGGTTTTCATCAAAATGAATCCTAGATTTCTAAAGCCACATTTTGTTACTTTGGTAAGAATTGCTCTCTGATGCCAGAGATAGCAGGACCTGAGGCTATTATGATTCTTAGTTTTAGTCGAGATTAGTTGCAAACCACTGTTTTATATGTAAAAGGCAGTTGATCAGAGAGCTCAGACACCCTGAAGCATGTCGTCTGCAAAGGTAGATCATATTTCAGACCTAAATGCACCAACCCATAAAAAGCTGAGATTTATTCAGGTCTGTGTCTTGTATGACATTTTATAAAAACTAAGCACCAAACTGACTAACAGAAGCATTGAAAGCTTGTAGACTTTAGAGTTTTATCACAGCTCCAGATGGTTTGAAATCCCTAATATAAAACCACACGGCTAGCTGATAATGAACACTGATATATTTGGCTAAATAATTCACTCAAGGCATCATTAAGTCAGGTAATTTACTACATTAAAAACAGAACCAAGGATGGTTTAGAAAACAGCTTCTTTAAGCCAAGCAGGCATCCGTCTTCTGTCAAGGTCCTGCTTATCGGCTAAACACACATTACCTTAAACACGTGGAAAGCCTCAAACTGGATGTTGCGGCTCTTGTCTCGCAGCAGATTCATCATTAGCTTGAGATTCTCTGGCTTGCTGATGTATTTTGTCATTATGGTGAAATTGTGCCGGTCGAGGAGCAACTCGCCGAGCAACTAAAACATTTCAGGATGACAAAGAGACACATAATACATTAAGAAAATATCCAGTTATATTATTTAACTAACAAATTTTGATTTTTCTTAGTCCTTTCCTGACATTCAGGTTTAAACTTTTCTTTTTGAAAACTTTAATTATCATAACGAAGATAACAAAACATCAATAAAAATAAAAATCCATATTTAATGCATTTATTTTTCTCACATTATTCAGTAAAATGACCACAGCTAACCGTTTAGTGTGTAGTTTATTGTTCGGCCACTAGAGGGCAGAAATGAGCTGAAAGGGATGGATTCATTTGGAAACCAAACCTCTTCTTTAAATAGCCATGCACACAGAGTCGCCTCACTAGGAGACCTTTTAATACCTGGGGCCCTTACCTTGAGGGACTGCCGTTTAGTCACGTAGTTTTCCGAGTGCAGTAACTTCTCATATTCACTAAAGAACTAGAGGAAGGCAAACAACAGGGAAAACAGCCGTGGTTAGAGACGAAAGGCTGATCAAGACCAGACTTTCACAACTTTATCTTCTGATATCAACAACGGGGACAGAAAAGAAAACTCCCACACAAAGTGACAGCTACTATGTGTTCTCGCTCCGCAAACTGCTCCCCAAATGGCTGATCTGGACTTGTTAAGAGGAAAACTGGCAACAAGCCGGTCAGCCAGACTAAATGTTCATCTGTAGCTCTCAAAGTTCTGAATTTCAATGGAAGAAAAAAAGAAAACAAAAAAGTTGAACCAGCAGCTGCTATTTCTTCTCTTAATGTATTATAATTAACATTAATAACCATTTCCTTAAACTGTTCCTGTTTCAATCTACTGGCTTCTAAGTGTGTTTCGACTCACTTTGTCGTAATGTTGCTCCAGAAACTCGGCACTCAGTAGTTTGTGTCTCGTTAGGAGGTCCTGGAAACGGGGAAAAAAAACAGATATATTTTAAAAACTAATCAGCATCAGACACAGTTGTTTTTTTTCTCTCTTGTACATTAGAAAACATGTTATATGCTAGAAGGTGGAGAAATAATAACTGGAAATTCTTTGAATTCTGTTTATATATATATATATATATATATATATATATATATATATATGCTGCCATGTTAATAAAAAAGTAAATATCTCCCACTCAGAGCCTATTTATTAATGAAATTCAATTAAAATGCTGCCTTAAATCACAAAAGATGGTTCTGAATGGAAGTTTAATCAAGATGGAGACCAATGACTGCATTATTACAACTATGTTATTAAACATTATATAAAACATATTAGAAATGTGTCATTCATTGTTTGCTAGATTAACTGCTTCAAAGAACTGCTTGGGATGCAGTATTTATATACACTCACAACTTGAAGTAAAATACATCAGGCAGTAAAGGGATACGGCTGCTCAAATCTGCAGCAGATCATCTGACGTCGTTTCAAAATCCACCTAAATATGAGCCCCTCTAATAAACACTGTAATTCAATCATCCTCATTAACTTTATTTGTAGAGGGCTACGATAAAAGAATAAAATACATAAGATAAAAATTAGCTTAAGCTAATAAACAAGGTCACAACAACGAAGTCCTGCCAGTGTTAAAAGACGGGGAATAAAAATTAGTCTTAAGCTACATTTTAAAATGTGGCAGTAAAGGAGCTTCTCTAATGTGCAGCAGGAGGCTAATCCATCAAACAGCAGCAGTGACAGAGGTGCTCTCACCCCTCTGAGCTTCCTCTTAAACCTCAGAACCTGCAGGAGCTGCTGCTCTGCAAACCTGAGGGACCAAGGAGGCAAGTAGGGGTGAAGAAGCTCAGAGAGGTAAGATGGGAAAAGGTCATTTAACTATGAGCCTCTGTCTGCTTTATTAAAAAAGCAGCAAAAGAATCAACACTGGCTGCTCCAACTTTCAGCAGCCGCCCTGAAGTTACTAAAATAAAGAGGATGAGCCACTGATATGAGCTCAACTTCAGCTGGATTTTCTCCTTTCAGCTGAAAAAAATCTCACCGACTTACTTTGAAAGTTGCAAATGCATCTGAGGCGATGTCGAAGGTGGACATCTCCACGTACTTGAAGAAGTCGTAGAACTGATCGGACCACATAGTGATCTTTGCCAGAGGCTCGTGTCGGATGCACTCTCTCAGCATGATGCCGCAGTTCAGGGCGATGTCTGGGGACTCGTACCTGCAGGACCAAACAAACGGCGCTTTACAGTCTCACACTCTGTCACTGTGATACCTTAATTATTGGATTACAGCAAACGGCATCTAAAATAGATGGGTGGGTGAAAAAAAAAAAGAAAATCTGACATTAAAAAAGAAGATTAATATACGGAGGGAAAGTGGAGGGTTACTGATTTTTAACCTGATAAGTATTAACCGGAAACTCAAAATTCCCATCTCATTCTGATCAGTAAACGCACCAAACATATGAAAGAACAAGTCAACACTCTTAAATGGCTGCTTAGCTACTGTTCTCATAATTGAAATAAATGTGAGCATCTAAATAGGAAAGTGTTTTATACGAGATAGAGAAGACTGAATTTATTCCATCCATGATAGTTTATCATTTAACATTTTTTGCCACCTTTTGTCGTTCAGAAAACAGGCTGGAGTTGCTCAATTCTGTGGCTCTTTGGTGTCATTTCAAGAGTTTAAAAGGCTTTTGAGAAATAAAAGGAAATGTAGAGTTAAAAAAACATTCTTACCCTTTCAGCAACATGAAAAGG
This sequence comes from Jordanella pulchra, assembly GCA_034780135.1. NCBI lineage: Eukaryota > Metazoa > Chordata > Actinopteri > Cyprinodontiformes > Cyprinodontidae > Jordanella > Jordanella pulchra. The sequence continues at coordinate 25,772 of JAUZNJ010061529.1, forward strand.
ATGTTTTGCTGGGTACACAGGTACTCTACAGTAGGTGTCCGAGTACCAATCTGGCGCCTCAGGATGTTGTTGAAGATCTGTGCTACATCTTTTTTACCCTGTTGGTGACAGAAAAAAAAAACAACTTTATTATTTTCTTTGTTTTCTGTCATTTTATCGAGGGTTTGGTTTTATCATTCAAAATAAGTAATGAATGCTAGAGATAATAATATTGTTTTTATTCAAATCAAGGTTAGTTCAGGCCGTTGTCCCCGAGTGCAGGCTGGGGAAATAACAGCAGCTGACAGAGAGTAGAAGCTCCAGAATATAAACAACAATCGTTCCTTTTAGACTGCAGGAAGCTTTTTTTCTTAGTTCCTCAAACCTTCTTTTTTTTCTGTAGAGCTTCAGATAAATGTATCCTGCAGAACTGAGAAAAAGGCTTTTTGGGACAATTTTGTCAGAAGTTCTGTTTATTCAGTTCCTTGTAGAAGTTCATATACCTTTTTAAACTTTCTGATGTCAAACCGTGTTCACCTATACGTCTGTGTTGGTCTGTCGCAACAAAACAATTAATCGCATAATTAAATGATTTGCATGCAGCTCTTTAATCTCTGTGTTTGTTTCTTCTCAGTTTCTCTCTTATTTAACATAAGACTGGATGACAAAAACCTTTTCCTCCAGTGCTTCAGTCTCCACTCACCCCTTTGTTTTCGTTTCCTCGGTGTGGGGGGGGTTAACTTATTGTATGCATCAGGTATTTGCCAGATTCAGAAATCTAAGCTCAACAAAAGTAAAAATAGGCAAACAACACTTACATATATCTTTAGTATCGATACCATGCCATTAGTTTTTAAATTAATATTTAAATTACTCTTATTCTTTACAGAAAACCTAGATCTTCAAAAACCCCATTAAAAAAAAAAAAATCACATTGACAGTTTTTAGGTGACAGCGGTACATCAAGTCATAGTTATGAAGGAGAAGAAAAATGATCTGTGCTTTTATTAACCTATAACATATAGAAGCTGAAACTGTGCTTCCAGCTCTGAGGAACTGGTGACTAAAAAATGTATTTTACTGTAACTCGCTAACGGTGATAAAGAGAATCGATGAACTTTAAGTTTTAAGATAATCTCTAGGATTTTCCGTTTTATTAAACTTGGGACATTTGTTGGACCCTTTAACACTTCTGCCAGTTCCTTCATGTTGCTCCATCCTCACACACACTGTGATAAGCTCCTCTACAACTGCAGACATAAAGCAATCCCACAGCATGATGCTCCGCCCCCTTGCTTGGTACTGGGATTCTATACAACTTAAAACATAGATTCTTATGGCTTTTAATTAAAGAATTGCTTCTGCTTATTCTTTTCCATACAGAGCAAATGTGCAAAGAGCATCAGTAACAGATTCTCCCCACTGAGCGGATCGTGTGTGCAGCTCCTCCAGAGTCACCCCTTGTAACTCTGCTTGTAAGATAAGGTGAAGGGCCAAGTCTAAGGTGGGTATGTTTTCCACTTTCTGCATTCAGATGCTGGATTGAGCATCGTTCCCAGTGGAAAAATGTTGTGCCGAGTTAAAGCAAATATTTATATTTACCAACTAAAATTGTTGCAGGGATACATTTTCCAGACAACAAACAGAATGTATTTAGGGCCTTTTGATTTCCTGCGGCAAATGTAGACGGATCCACCAGTTTGGGCGAGACGTCTGTCAACTCCTATTTCTGATGCTACCTGGTTATGCAGCACAGTCCTCCACAAAAATAAAAGAAATTTACAGTGGGTAGAACAAGTATTTGATACACTGCTGATTTTTCAGGTTTTTCCACTTGCAAACCATGTAGAAGACTGTAATTTTTATCATATGTCCTCTTCAACTGTGAGTGATGGAATCTAAAACAAAAATCCAGAAAAATACAATGTATGATTTTTAAATAATTAAT